>CM076577.1:1194808235-1194992567 GCA_034641835.2 Pinus albicaulis
GGGTAAGACTCATTTTTTTTTATATTTTGATGTGTATTATGATTTTTTGTTATGCATATTCTGACATTAATCCATGTAATTGCAGACGTTGGATTAGAGAGACCTGCAGGTATGTCCCCGATAGCACGGAGGATTCCTCGTGACTTTAATGTGGCCCCTCATGGTGAGGGAGGCGAGGAGGAGGAAATCATACACAACTTGGAGGGAATCTCCCGTGGGATCCCGGATTATGCACAATTCGATGATGTTCCTTGTGCGTACCAGAGACACACTACAGGGGTGTCAAACTGTGTTCACCGCTTATTGAGGCAGCTTGTACGGGCAGTGACGTGCTATCATTAGCGTCATGCTGACTAGACACCTAGGCTTTTATTTCCGCATATTTTTTGAGAGACACAATGTCTTGGGATGTAACCGAAATATACATATTTTTTGAACTTATGATGCACATGGATGCAAACACTCGATATATATATATATATATATATATATATATATATATATATATATATATATATATATATATATATATATATATATATATATATATATATGAACCTTGTCATGCGATGATGATTGTTACAAATTATGCAAATGTCTATCTAATACAATATTAGCTACTGTATCAGTTAATGCATTCATTCGTCTAGGAATATGTTGATATGTAATGTAATCAAAATGTCTTTACAGTAAACGAACACACAAATACAATCTTAAGATGTGAGAGTTTCTAACAGAATAATGCCCATTAAGTTGAAGAGCAACAAGTTGTGAGTCTAGGTTAACAATCAATGCACGAATGTCAAGAGAAATGGCCTAGGTTAAGAGTTCAATAACAACACTGTATTCAGTGACATTGTTTGTGGTTCGTCTTAGACAGATACCTTGAAGGTCTATCAACTCACCAGCAGGATCATAAATCACCCAGGTTGTTGAAGATAGGTTCCAGGTACTACAGGAAGCACCATCCGCGAAACCAACATAAGGGGTAATAGACATCTCCACAATAAGCAACGATCCAATAAGTAGGAAAACACTCGCAAAGCACACCAAGCCAAAAATTTACAAAAATGAAAAAACACCTATGTACAAAGAAACATGCACGAATGACTCATGCATAGTACTTTTTAAGATACAACCCATTTATGGGTTGATTGAGAGGATGACCTTCATAATCAATAAGCTCATAAGCCCCATTCTGCAAAACGCGCTTAACAATGTAGGGCCCATGCCACATGGGTTGAAATTTTCCTGCCCCCAACTTATCGTGAGCTTGGTCGTACAAGAGGACGAGGTCTCCTTCTATGAAGGAACGAGGGGAAACCGACTGGTCAAAATGAGCTTTGACCCACTTTTTTTGTGCTTCTATGACCAAAGCAGCAAAGCGGCGAGTTTCATCAAGCCTCTCTAAATATAGAAGACACTCTTCGTCTGGCGAAGTATTTCGCAGCAATTCAACAACTAATTTGAGAGAAGGAATTTCACATTCAATCGAAAGGGTAGCTTCCAGACCATAGACAAGTTGGAATGGGGTGAATCTGGTCGCAACCTTGACTGAGGTTCGGTACACCCAAAGAGTCGAAAACAACATGAGATGCTAGTTTGACTTGTGCATCCCAATCATACGTTGAAGCAGAGTGACAAGAAATTTGTTCATGGCTTCAACTTGGCCATTGGCCTGAGGGTAGTACGATGTTGAGTTTTCGTGACGCGGACCCAACTTGGAAGCCAACTCTGCCACCATGTAATGCCGAAAATGGGAACCATGATCGGTAACAATGGCTTAAGGGACATGAAACCTAGAAATGACATGATTGAATAGAAACTGTGTTGTTGTCTTACCGTCAGCCGTTAGTGTAGGCATTGCTTCAGCCCATTTGGGGAAGTAGTCCACAACTACGATGATATAAGCATGCCCCCCGGCCGAGTGAGGGTTACACGTCATAAAATCGATGCCCCACTTTGGAAAGGGACCAACGATAATGACAGGGAGAAGATAGGAAGGCGGTGCACACATCTTGCGTTGATATATCTGGCAATCGTGGCACTTACGGACAACAATAATGCAATCTTTAAATATGGTGGGCCAGAAATACCCAACACGAAGAATTTTCTATGCAGTAGCATATCCAGACATGTGACCGACACAGGCACCATTGTGAAAATCATTCAAAGCCTTTTCAGCCTCCTCGAGAGTCAAACACCGGCGGAGAATGGAATCAACTTCGATGCGATAGAGTGTATCTCCGACTATGCGATAGGGTTGCGATTGCTGACGGATGCATTGGCGAGCATCCTTCGTCAACTTAGATCAGAAGGTGGAAGTCTAAAGATATACGATGATATCACCGTACCAAGGATCGAGGGTGCTAATCAGAAAAAGCGTGTCATCTGGAATGCGTTCCTCAGAAACAAATAGAGCGGAATCAGAAGGGAGAGAGCGGATCAAATCAGTGAAGACTAATGACTTCTTCGACTTGGCAGTAGTGAACTCCAAATTGAACTCTTGGAGGATGAAAATCCACTTCAAGTATTTTCCCCCTAGCAATTGACGAGTTAATATGTAAGTCATAGGCTTGTAATAAGAAATCACAGTCACTGTGCGCAACAGAATGTAGTGACGAAAACAGTGAACAACTTGAACAGCAGCCAACGCCAACTTCTTGACATGCGCATATCGTGTCTCAGTACCGAGAAGATTACGAGACAGCTAGTAAATGACATGCTCATCACCATCATCATTGTCTTGTACCAAAACCATGGCAATCATGATAAATGCGACGACTAAATAGAGGGAGTAATCGTGATGATAATTTGGAGGATGCAACATAGGAGCATTGACGAGCAACGTCTTCAGTGCATCGAAGGACTTCTGGGCGATATCATCCCAGAGGAATAGGACACCTTTCTTCAGTAATCACGTAAATCCTTTAGCCACTTCGACATAGTTAGGTATAAAACGATGTATAAAGTTAGCTTTTCCCTACAAACTCTGCAGCTGATGTAAGGAGGAAGGAGAGGGGAGATTGACGATAGTTTCGACTTTGAGCGAATCGAGACAAATCCTGTCTTTGGAAATGATAAACCCTAAGAGTCTACCAGACTCAATGCAGAAGACGCACTTATGTGGATTGAGTCGGATGTTATAGCGTCAACAACGAAGAAAAATCTGACGGAGATTATCAGGATGGTCTTTACGCTTAGCCAAATGAGCCAGAAGGTCATCTAGATAAGGTTGAACAATGCGCTTGATATCGTGGAAAGCATATGACATTACTCGCTGAAACGTGGCCCCAACATTTTTAAGACCAAAAGGGAGATTTTTATAAGCGAAAGTACCCCAAGGACAGATAAGGGCGGTCTTATGTTGATCGACCAGAAGAATGTTGATTTGGTTGCAACCAGAAAACCCGTCGATAAGGGAAAAAATCTCACTCCCAACACAGTCATCAATGATTTGATCAATAAAAGGAGTGGGATAATTATCCTTAGGGTAGGCACGGTTAATGTCACTGTAATAAACACAGACCCGAATGGTACCCTGTTTCTTATCTACATGAACAATATTGGAAACCCATTCTATCAAGGGAATCAGACAGATAAAACCAGCTTTAAGAAGTTTTTCAACTTCTCCCTTAATAGCGACAGCCTTTCTAGGGTGCACAGGACAAAGACGTTGACGAACAGGCTTCGCACCAAGATAGGTAGGAATCTCATGCAACACTATACTTGGATCGATGTTGGGCATCTCTTCGTAATACCATGAGAAAACGTCGCGAAACTCGCGGAAGAGACTAGTATAGACCTGTATCTCATCGGGAGAAGAGGTCACCCCAATATGGATGTTCTCGAAAACCCCCGGTTGAACGGAGATGTTGATAGGCATCGTCTGTGTAATGTTGCTCAAGTTACCTTCTGCAAAGACTTCGTATGTGAGGATAGGCGTTTGAAGTGGAGGAGAAGGAACCTGAGAAGTGAACCTCTTGAGACAAGTAGACATGGCCCCAAGGGCGGACATGAATGAGGAACGATGATGACTATCGTCCCAAGGACGATCCTCAAGAGACATAGTTTCCACGATGGCCTGATAAGAGGGAAATATCTCTTTCAAGGGATCGGGCGAATGCGAATCACCGAGCCAAGGGGATTGAGAATAAGTGTCAAGAGACATGCCCAAAGGAGCATGATCATGAGGCGGAGGATCCGAAGTCGAAATAAGTTCACAATAATCAATCTTGATCAGACTTAACGACATCGAATCTCTAAATGAATCAATCTGCTCGGGTGAAGGGATGATCCACGAATCAGAAGGCCTGGAGATCATATTAACCTAAACAATGTTAGGTGGAGGAAGAGGGAAAATACTCATGAGGGCAGGATCTTTGAAGAGACCCAACCCTATGCTCTTGTAAGGCGTAGGAATTCGATCGACATATAGAACGTTTCTCTCGGAATATGAAGAAGTGAAAAAAGACAACTGATCGACAATAACGATCTTTCCTTCGTGCAGAAATCACAAAACATGAAAGAGAGTGGATGGAACACACAACATGGCGTGAGTCCAACTGCGACTGAAAAGAATATTGTAATTGAACTTGGCATCAACTACTTCAACCTCGACATTGACTTTTTCCACTCTAGAGTGATCGGTAAACTAGCGAGAACACCAAGAGGTTTAGATTCCCTTCCATAAAATGCTTCTAGAGAATTTGGAGATGAATTAAGAGCTGGAGAATCGATGGATTTCCAGCAGGAAGAGGACATGACGCACGTAGATGCACCCTCATCCACGATCGCTCGATGGATATTCAGTCCATTAATCCCAACTTGAATGATGAGCGCAAGTTGGTGAGGGAGACGTGGGACGAAATTCTCCAAGTCAAAAGTGATAAAGCTCGAATCAGCAGGATCAACCCCACCGATGGCAGATAGCAAAGACTTTCATTGAGATGGACAACTCTGAAGTACTTCTAATGCAGAAATAGCAGATGGCGCCTGAGCCAAATCCTCAACAATACTGTAATGTTGAGCAGCACGGGCATTAGGATTGTAAGAAGACTTACGGAGTACACCTTTGGAAGGTGGTCGTACAACGGGCTCAGTACTGGGCCTTTCAATTTGAAGAGGGCTAGAAGTAGGCGGAGGAGGAGGACCATCAACGATGTCTTTCCCCATTGCTTGACGTGGTTCAATATAATCTTTCGACTGGGTAGCAATAGAAACAGATGCAGAACCGTTCATCATAAAAACCTGAGAGCCAAATGGGGCAGAGGACTGAGGTTGCTCTACCAACTGAGTTTGTTGTGACGGAAACGGTTCTTTGAGAACAGTCGGAGTTCCTTGAGTGCCTTTGAGCAATCGACTCCTTGGTGTAGTACTCTTCGTCACAAATCAAGCAAGGATGCTTCGGTTTACGCTGTGAACCATCATCAACATGAGATTTATTAGAATCCTGTTTTGGGGTATCGACTTTGGCCCTACCTTTACCCTTATTTTTACCCTTGGAAGTTTTGTTCGTTGGATTGGCCTGAACGACATTCACTTTCGCGGTTTTACTAGAATTCGGGGTTGGCTGAGAAGCAGTATCATTGGAAGGAGAAATTTTTTGCTTCCTAGGATTTGGAGGAGAAGACTTCCGAGAAATTTGAGATACTGAACCGATGATACCGTCGACAGATGGCATCGCCAGTGCTTTGGAAGTTCCAGGTCTAGGAGCATCAAGTAAGAGTTCGTACAACGTGCCAGACTAAGAGTACACAATATCAAGGTACTGGGCACGAGCAATGGCTTGTTCCTCAATGACGCATGCACCCCTAGCAATGTCCTTAGCAATCAGAGCAACGAAAGAGGTAGTAAACCAATCAGCTAGAAGCTGATCAGGAATCTCAAAATTGATCAAGCGACAACGATGCCTCCATTCATGAATATGATCAGAGATATGAGTAGCTCAATCTTGCTTCAAGGATGTGAGGAGGTGTGTCCTGGTTTCATACCGAATCGGTAACTGAAAATGCGTGAGAAACACCATGGCAAAAGAGTTGAAATCTTGGAAGACACCACAAGATAACTCGATGTACCACTTGGCAGCGGCACTAGTAAGAGTCCATTGGAAAAGACGGATTCAGATAGAATCGTCAACCCAAGAGTTAGAGGAACACCAAAGATGGTAAGTCATAACATAAGCTTGGGGGTCTTCTCCAGACTTGCCCTCAAACTTGGGACAATCACTAGGAATTTTTGTTGGAAGTTGAGGCCAATACGGGTTATGAAGGATTGGATCGTTCGTCAATTTTAACACATCAGGCAATTCCAACATAGCGAGAAAAGGAAATTGAGGATTAAAAGGCATTGCAGGTCGCTGATAAAGACCGGTATTAACATTCCACCCAGGTTGAGAGAAATTCCGCCCCCATATGTTTTTTCCAAGAGGATTTTGTCCATAGGGGTTATAAGCCTGATAGTTCTGCCCATACATGGGTTGAGGAACGAGATATTGATTCTGAGCATACCACTGAGGTCCTTGCTGAGCAACATATGGATTTTGCTGTGGAATGTAAGCATTTCCTTGAGGTGGATTATACACCATCTGGGATTGACCTTGAGGATAATACGTGAAACCTAGGGGTGCACTATATACCATATGAGATTGACCTTGAGGAGAGTAAGTAGCGACTTGAGGCTGTGCAGGTTGTCCCTGCGGAGCAGGTTGAACCGGATGCTAAGGTCGGACAAGATGTCCCTGTGGGGCAAGTTCACCTTGATATTGAGGGCCATCGGGTTGCCCTTATGGAAGAGGTTGGCTTGATGGATGGGATGGGCCAGGTTTCCCCTGAAAACTAGGTTGACCTGGCGCAGGACTGTAGGGTTTTCCTTTTTGTACAAAAGTTTGGCCTTGTTGAACATAAGGTTGTTGCTATTGCACAAAAGGTTGTCCCTATGGTGGATAGATTTTCCCCTAGGGAACATAAGATGCTCCTGGTTGAAATTAAAGTTGACCAACAGTACTGTAGGGTTGTCCTTGTTGGGCCAAAGGTTGTCCCTGTAAGGGTTGTCCTTGCAGACCGTAAGGTTGTCCCTGTGGACTAGAGGGTTGTCCCTGTTGGACCGAAGGTGTCCCTGAAAGGGTTGTCCTTGTAAGCCTGAGGGTTATCCCGGTTGGTAAATGGTTTGATTGGGATCAATCAGAGGCAAATATATGGGATTACCGCATACATCATAATGATGTGGAGGATTTCCAAAAGCTTGTGGCTACTGAGAACCCTGAGGTGTGGAATTCTGTTGCTGAGGATCCAGAGAGGGAGCATACCGTTGTTGAATAGCCAACAGATACTCATCAAATGTATAACTGCTAGGAATAGAAGTATAAACCATAGGTGCAGTGCATGTAGGATGGATTTCCACAGCGTGAGACTGTGATATTCTCATGGTGGGCCTAACCGACATTGTGGGATTGATAAAGATAGACCTGCGAACAACAGAAGACCCTGACGATAGAGTCGTACTAACAACTGGTGCAGATGAAGCCAGACAAACGGTGGGTCGGACCGAGAAAAATGTAACAATGGCCGACGAGATGGGTGTCGAAGGCGACATTCCTGATACAGGAATAGACGAGCTTCTTGTGAGAGTCGATGTACTGGACTGTGTCATGGATGCAACACCAGAAATGATCTGACCCAAAGTACGATAACCAGGTGTAAGAGACACCAGTTGTGGGGAATGTTGACTGGAGACATACGGGAAATCTTCTGGGAAGAGCTGATACTCCCCGGTAGAAACATGAAGCTCTTCACTGCCACCAGGACTCGAAGAATCCATGTCTTACGAGGATGTAAGATCGTCGAAAAGACGACAAGGACTAGCAGGTAAAGCCACGGCTAATAGCGGTGATCCCGAAGTAAGAGGAGGGAATTCTTCCTCGCTCCAAAAACCAGACCAAGCACCTTGAGGTTGCCAATTGATATCAACTGACCCTTCAGGAGGATACTGGGTAGTGAGAGGTAAGATACTCGAAAGGAGAGACTGCTAAAACTCGACAGAGCTAGTGGACTGAGGTGTTTATGAAGAAACGCCAGGAGAAGGATTACCACTAGGAGGTAGTGAAGAGGACGACGAAACTGGTGGTTCTACCACTGTGACAACGTTTCAAAACAGGGAGGAAATGAGATAGCCTATTCAAGGCTTCAAGACCAAACACTATGGAACTACTAAAAACAAGCCAAGCAAATATCTTTAATGGGCATGTGATCATAGGCTGTTAATTTTATGAAATTGAAACAAAACTTTGTTGTTTCATATTTTAAGAGTCGAGAACTGGTAAAATATGACTCTAGTCACTTTCAGATTGAACAAGCATGAAAGGACAAGTGCTCAATGATCTTTTCACTTTTAGAGAGTCATGAAAAGACCAAAATGACTACTCAGGTAATCTAAGCAAGAGGGTGTACCAATTTTTTGTGAACTGCCATATACACCTTGGTGATCAAATGAAAGAGAAATGACCAAGGAATTGATGTACATGCAGGTAGTCTCCCTGAATGCTGTGTTCGGTGTATCACGGTTACAGGGTGGCAGACTCAACTTCCTATGGATAAAGGATTGCAACCTATGAGGGTCTCCCTTTATATACGCGACGGTACGAGGAGCACAAGTTCATACTAGCGTTCTCTAATGCCAGGTAATAAACGACAACTACTAGGTTTAACGACGTCAGAACATGTCACTAGCCTAGACCTCTAAAATATGTGCGTTAGGTTTCAATGCTTCCTTTGGTTGATTGAATTCATTTTAAGGTTGATCTTGATTTAATGTTTGCGATTTTAAGGCCTTACCGAATGTGATCTCAAATTCCTATATGCACACCACATGCAAAAGAACACCATTTCCATTCAATGAAAGCTAAGAGAAGGATAGGAATCTATGACAAAGTAGCAATCAATTGAAACATAAGAAGAATTTCACTAATGCAACTAATACAACCAAATGAGAAAACGAAAACTCTTTCCTAGTTCGCTAAGAGCTAGTAATGCAAAAGAACATTTTCATTTTCAATTTAAGTGAAAGAGTTCAAATTTTTGTCTTTTTTAGATGAATGAGGCACGCAATGCACTGTTACACTAAAAAGCAAAACAAAGACTAGTTTCAAGCACTACGAATGTAACGATCTAAAATGAATAGATCTATGCAATACAAATATAAAACACACTCAAAACAAGGATGCACTCTTCTAAGCAAACAAAGAGCTTTCGAAATGATCCAACGAGAAATGTAATCTATGCTCGAAGTGACAAATGGAGAGTCAAACAAAAACAAAAGTGATCATCCAACAAACCAAAGACACGAAGAATCGAGAGAAAGATTAACACAATCAGCCAGTGAATTGAAACAAAAATGATAAAGAGTGACTCGAACTAACTCAGAAGACTCAGTGAGGAGAGGGCCGAACAAACAACACAGGGCACCTAGAAACCCTAGGGCTACAAACTCCACTGATAAGATGATGGAAAAATAGCTGAGAATATCAAGACTACAGAGTCAAAACAATCTCAATAGATCAATTGGAAGGCAAAAAACCAATCCAGGGCCAAGAAACACCGACAAAAACTTAGAAAAGAGGTCAAATCAAATCCTACGGGATTCAGCGCGACTATTTAGCTATAATCCGCACTAAACAAGGGTTGGTGCACCTGTGACAAAAGCAACATGCGCCAATCGACGTGACTGTTCAAATAAAATTTGTGCCGAGCTAGAAAACCATGGGAAAAAATAAAACCACTGATCAAAGGTCATACTTGACACTCTGGAACTGAACAGGATGGTTGAAAACAGTCAGACAAGTCAAGCAAAGCAGAAAAATGAAGAAATGATCAAAGTCGACTCAGCAAGCCAAACGCTTGACGAACAATGAGACGACAAACAAACATGGATTCCCAGTGGACTCGCCAACTTGTTGTGTAGGTAAATCCCCTCTGCAGACAGAGACGATCCCTCTATCCCTAGGGTGGGTCAGGCAGCAAGAGAACATGCTAATGCGTCGATTCCTAGTAATGAATGAAACTGAGTCGAGATAGACGTCCTACCTTTTTTCCAATGCAGTTGTTGTAGTTGTGGCAACAGTCTCATGATCTTCGTCCCGACACGTCGCGGTCCTTCAGTAGTGGTACTCAAGTGCCTGCACAAATATCAGAGAACAATAGTAGCATATGAAACAATATTTGCATTCACAACTATCTAATTGGTCAAGGAGAATTAAACGTATTGCACAAGGTTAATCACATCAACGCAAGACGAGAACCAAAACATCAGTCATGTATTAATTAAGAGAAAGAAAGAGATTACAACCAAATGTGCCTTAACGTCGCGGCCTCCTTCAGCGGGTCCAGTCAAAACGCGTCTCGAACATTCGTCGGGGAATTGGACTTGGCGAGGCAATCAACCTAGACTCTCTCTCAACAAGGGGTCTCTCTCTGCTCTATCTCACACTAGCTTATTCAGATTGTTCAACGATTCAAGCATTTTAGCTAGCTGCATCTATGTGAGAGAGATGTATTTATAGGAGAGGAGGAGGAGGTTGGGATCCATCAAATGGTGGAAGGGAGGCCTCATCCTTTGGGAGGTTGCTCAAAAGTAGGGAACAAGAAGCCAAAGGAAGATGTTCGATTTTATTCAGTCGGAAAACCCATGCTGACTCGACTCACGAAGTGGTTGGCAATGGAAAATTCGCTTCTATATTTTGAAAACTTTCCAAAATTAGCTCGGCGCGGGTAGTCCACTGAAACAGCGCCAATGGGCGCGGGGCCCAGTGCTAACTTCTCTTATTGGCGCGAGGCCATAACTTCCTTCTAGCACCGACCCAAAACCATGTGTTTTTGATGGTCTATTCCAGGAATAGTCAACATAGGAAATGTTCTCCTCGTGGCAAGGGATGCAATGACACTTTTTGCAAGGCATGACACTACATTTAAGTCACATAAATAGTCCTCCAATGTGTGGGATGGGGATTGCAAGGACGATGACAAAATGTTGTGTAACAAGTAATTAACAAAAGTTAAGGTTGTTCAATCAATAGATAGTGGACCTATATCAGTTGAAAACTCTATTGCATCCTATTACAATGAAATCAAACAACAAGGTTACCATGATAGACAGGAGAAAGTTGAACAACTTAAAAACAAAGATCCTCCTTATTTACTTACTGTGGTAGATAACAAAGACATGTCTTTAAATATTGCAGTGATGAATTCTATTCCTAAAGGTAGTAAATCTCATGAAGGATTTAAGACCTCCCAGTTCAAATTGTTGAATCTTTAATTAAAATGAGAGGGGGGGGGGTGAATCAATTTAATACATACATAAGCCCTTTTTAAATTTCAACAAACTTATTTACAACTTAATTTTGAGCAGTCTTAACTGTTGCAGCCAATATTAAATTAATGTGACACCATACTTATGTTGAGAGCAGCAGACAATTAAGCAGATTGAAAGAATCACATCAACACATAAGAAACACACACAGAGATAGCAGATGTAATTGGAAACCCATAAAGGGAGAAAACCACATCTTATTATTGTTGTGATGCAAAGGCAAGCTCCAACTCCCTCTCACCACTGTTTTCTGTAGGCACCAACCTACAGGAGGCTCTATCCTCAATTCTGCAAGCTACAATTTGCAAGGAAGCACCAACTCCCTTCAATTTTCGCAGGCTAGCCCCTCTGAGGCTCAACCTCGTCCATTTTCTGGCAAGCGGCCTATCCCAAACTACAACAGTGGGGAAGCTCAGCACCTCAATATATCTAAACCTTGAATGTTTACAAGTTACCTCGAGGATATCAGCTTTGTTCTGTAGCTTCTCTTTCTGCTCTTCTTTTCTTAATCTTCTCTGCATCACTCTTCTATACTCTGCCTTCTCTATATTTACACTCTCTGACCACTTTGTGCATATCAAATTGATATTATATATAGAGATTCTCACATGACTATTTGTATTTCAGAAGGAATTTGGAGTGAACAGTCATGACTCTTTGGCTTCTGTCTTCTTATTCCTTTATCCAACTCAATTTTAAAATTATAACAATATGTACAAATTTCCATGCTACAATGGCATTTTTCTTTTCCTTAGGATACTTTCCCTTGCATCACAAACAATAAAAAATTAATTACAACATTTCCATTCACATTTTTAATTACATATTTCAATTTCACTCAGCTCCTTTTCTGGATTTTTCCTTTACTGGATTTGTCTTTTCCTGCTGCTGTTAAGAACCTGTTCTGCATACTCTTTGTTCACTATCATCTGCATATTCCACCTGTTCTTTGCACTTTTGAATCCCTTTGTTGTACATCTCTTCAATTCCGCAATTTTTGTTTTCCTCTGTCAGGCCTCATACTTCCTTTTTCTGTGTGCATATAAAATGAATACAGCAAATTTGTACTCAATCCAACTGTCGATCTGGGCAATTTCAATACTTTATTATGAAGTTTACCTCCTTGAAGAATATATGGTTTAAATTATAGTCGGATCAACTTGCATCAAACGAAGCTCCATTCCTTTTTAAATTACGCGGGGGTAGCAGACTCGAGTAGATAAGGGAAGGAGACCACCCCGGAATAAATGACGTCATGTATGCATATTCCCGATTATTAATAAACTGTGGCTTTTGTTTAGTGCCCAACATATATATGGTCACGGTCTTAAAAACTTTGGCTCTGGGCCCACAAATATAAGCGACATAATATTTTGGCTATTAAAACCATGTAAACTGACCCTCGGCATGTACATATATTAGACCACGTTCATTTTATCATATATTTAAAGCGACGTTACCCTACTCACATATGATGCTATATCAATATATAGTCACGGCCTCCGTTCAATTATTAAATCGTCACAATATGGTTAACCCACATATTTTCCATGGTTTATATATTTTCCTCCAAACCTTAGGACTAAGGTTATAACCCCTCGCGCTTATACTCCTTTTATCACGGGAATTCAATTTATTTGTATGTGCCAAGCTTTACAACCAATGGTTAAACCTTGAGAATTTATATTGATACACACACTTTTTGCATAATTAACTTTTGAATAAACCTTGGCTCTGGGCCCTGCATCTACATTCAATCGCCCAATCAACGCACTCACCGTACCTGCTTATTCTGCGTGCATCTCCGACAAACGGTCATCATCCGATGACTCTGCGCCAGATCGACGACACTCGACGATATCGCTCCACCTCTTGGTACGAACGTTAACGTGCGATGGCGCGCTTTGAAAGGCGGTTTCGTTGGGTTTCGCCTTGCCACGCATCAACACCTCTATGGAATTGCTCCCCCCTCCTCAAATACCGCTTGCCGACAAATGGTGGTGCGATGAAATCTGCTTCCAGCCTTTACTGTTCACTCCAAACCGCGTCATTGTTCCTCTCGCAAGGTTCCATCCTTTCATGGTTCCATTCCCCTTTGACACGTCAGGTTCCGTCCACTTTTATTTCTTTCATTACACTCCGTCACATAGTTTCATTTCAAACAACGTGTCTCCCTTTCGAGCTCGCTCCAATCAAATCCATTGTATTATTATCGCCCTTACAAAGTTTATACAAACACAGGGTTCGAATTGTAGTCCATAGACAGACTTGACATCAATTCATAAGTTAGAACAGTGTATCCATCACGAATAATGATTCCCGGAATAACGACTCTGCCTCTGCCTCTACTGCTTCTGTCGCTCTGCCTCTGCTTCTGATAATGGTTCTGGCTCTGTATTCGCTTCCTCTGCCTCTGCCTGTCTCCTTTGCTTCCTTCGTTTGCTTCTTGGCTGCCTCCTTTGCTATCAATGACAACATTTCCAACAGTCTCCCCCTTTGGCATTGATGGCAATACACTTTCTCTGTCTGCCTGCTCTTCCTCCTGTTGCTTGCTCTTCCTCCTCCTTTGACATCAATGGCAAGGGGTTCGAATTCTTAGTGAAGCTTTTATTCTTTGATGCTGTGTATTTATCCTTTTTCAACATTTCATGCATTTCCTTTTTCTGAAATTTCTCGACTTTGCCTTTTTATTGATTCTTTTATGCTGAATGTATTATTGCCATAGTCCCTTTGATCCTGAGGACCTGTTTTCATGCTTCCCTTGCTGGTTGATCTCCCCCTGAGAATGATATTTTCATTTCTGTTCCCCCCCTGAAACTGTGCTCTCTTTTCATATTAGAGAGTAGCGTTTACAGATACTACCCCTAGTCTGTCTCTCAAATATTCAAATGGCTCTCTAGCAAGTGGTTTAGTAAATAAATCTGTTGTCTGTTCTTTTGTTGGTACATACTCCAGTTTTACTATCTTCTGAGCCACTTGTTCTCAGAGAAAATGATACTTGATTGGAATAAGTTTAGTTTTTGAGTGAAGCACAAGATTTTTTGATATACTTATAGCACTTGTATTATCACATTTAATTGAGATAGGTTCATCAATGCTTACCTTCATGTCTTGAAGAGTTTGCTTCATCCACATGACTTGTGTACAACATGCTGCTACTGCTATATATTCTGCTTCTGCTGTAGATAGAGAGATAGATGTTTGTTTCTTGCTTAACCAAGCCACCAGACTTTCTCCTAGATAGAAAGCACCTCCACTTGTGCTTTTCCTATCATCCACACAGCTGGCCCAATCTGCATCTGTGTATGCTGTCAAGGTGAAGCTTTTGCCTTTAGGATACCAGAGTCCATATTGTGCTATTCCTTGTAGATATCTGAATATTCTTTTTACTGCCAGAAGATGGTTTTGTTTAGGTGCTGCTTGATATCTAGCCACTAGTCCTACTGCTAGCATGATGTCTGGTATTGATGCAGTCAGATACAATAGACTTCCAATCATGGATCTGTAGATTTTTTGATCTATATCAGCAGACCCATCATCAGCACACAGCTTGCAACCTATGGTCATGGGAGTTGACACAGGTTTGCAATCCTCCATTTTGAACTTTTTCAGCATTTCCTTTAAGTATTTTTCCTGTGAGATGAATGTACCTGTGTTCTTTTGCTGAATTTGAAGTCCTAAATAGAAAGTGAGTTCTCCAATCATAGACATCTCAAACTCTGTTTTCATCTCATCAGCAAACCCTTTTGCTAGTTCTTCTCTGTTGCTTCCAAACATAATGTCATCAACATATACTACAACAATCAGGAGTTCATCTTCATGGGCTTTTATGTATAGATTGCTGTCTACTCCACCTCTTTTAAAGCCTTGTTTTTTCAAATACTTATCTAGTCTTGATTACCAAGCACGAGGAGCCTGTTTCAGTCCATATAGGGCCTTCTTCAGTCTGCACACATAATCTTCTTTGTCTGTCAATGAGAAGCCTTCTGGTTGTTCCATGTAGACTTCTTCTTATAAGTCTCCATTTAGAAATGCAGATTTTACATCCGTTTGATATACCTTGAAGTTTTGGTAGCAAGCAAATGCCAGGAACATTCTGATAGCTTCCATTCTGGCTACAGGGGCAAATGTTTCATCGTAATCAAGTCCTTCAATTTGTGAGTATCCTTTGCAGAAAAGTCTGGCTTTATTCCTGATTACCTGTCCTTCTTCATTCATTTTATTTTTGAATACCCATTTTGAGCCTATGACATTTTTCTCAGTAGGTCTAGGAACTAGTTCCCAGGTATTGTTTTTCTCAATTTGGTCCAATTCTTCATTCATAGCATTCACCCAATACTTGTCCTTGCTGGCTTCTTCAAATTTCTTTGGCTCTATTTGTGTTAACATGGCAATGTATACCTCTTATGTCTGTTCATTTAGCTGCCTTCTTGTCTGGACTCCTACATTCTTGTCTCCAATGATTTGATCTTCTGGATGGTTCTTTTGAGTGTATCTTGAGGGGGTTTTCGAGTTCAGTTTAGTATCTTCTGATGTCTTGCTTGCTCCATCATCATCTTGGTCCTCTTCTTCGTGATTTTCTGAATAGCCGCTGCAGTCTGTATCTGTTGTCTTGTTTGGGAGTTCTTCATCAAATCTTACATCAATACTTTCTACAATTTTTCGTAGAGTCTTGTTGTAGCATCTGTATCCTTTACTTTTGGATGCATATCCTATAAATATCCCTTCATCTGCTCTTGCATCAAACTTCCCCATATTTTCATCATTATTCTTTATGTAGCACTTGCTGCCAAAGACTCTAAAGTGCTTGATTGATGCAGGTTTACCATACCATAGTTCATAAGGTGTCTTGTCACTGTTAGGTCTTAAATGAGCTTTGTTTAGAATATGTACTGTTGTGTGTACAGCTTCTGCCCAAAAGGTTTGAGTAATGTTACTCTCTTGCATCATAGCTCTGGCCATTTGTTGTACAGACCTGTTTTGTCTCTCTGCTACTCCATTCTGCTGAGGTGTCCCTGCAATGGTAAATTGTTGCTTTATTCCATGTTCATTACATAGATCTGCAAAGTCATAATCTGTGAATTCTCCTCCTCTATCTGATCTGATACATTTTAGCTTGCATCCAGTTTGATTTTCTGCTAATGCTTTGAATATCTTAAACTTTTCTAGTGCTTCTGATTTGTTCTTGAGAAAAGAAACCCATGTCATTATGGAGAAATCATCTATTATCAGCATGAAGTAGGATTCTCCACTTGGTGTCTTAGTTCTAGCAGGTCCACACAGGTCCATGTGCACAAGCTGGAGTGGTCTTCTTGTTGATAGCTCATCTTTAGATTTAAAGGATGTGCAAGTCTGTTTCCCCAATTGACAAGATTTGCATATGGTATTTTAAGGCCTTTTTATTTATGGCATATCTCTGATAGCTTTCTTCTTGCTCAGTCTGATGATATGGTCGAAGCTGAGATGTCCCAATCTCCTATGCCATAACCATGACTCCTCAAGTTTGCTAAGATGGCAGGCTTCATCTTCCTCTTTCATTATGTACACATTACTCTCAGTTCGAACACCTTTGAGCAGAGTTTTTCCTGTTGTGCTTGATCTGACTTCACAATCTTGTGCTGTAAAAAGGACTTCACAACCTTTGTCACACATCTGACTAACACTCAGTAAATTTTCTTTCAACCCATCTACAAATATTACATCTTGGGCCTTTCCTCTTCCATTGTCTATGCTGACTGAACCTTTTCCTTTGATCTTTCCTGATTTATCATTACCAAAAGTAACATTGCCAGATTTCTTTTCATCAAGAGTTAGAAACTTACTTCTGTCTCCAGTCATGTGTTTTGAGCAGCCACTGTCCAAATACCACTGGCTTTTCAGGTCTTGAGCAGTTAGAGCCAAGTCACATTTATTCACCTTCTTTATCCACTGGAGGCACCCTTTTGCATGGTATCTTTTGTGAGGTGATGAACTACATCTTCTTAGAGGACATTTGGAAGGTATATGTCCAATTTGATTGCATACATAACATTTGATCATAATTTTTGCAGAGTTATGAGTATGAACAAAATTTCTTTGATTCATAAACCTCCTTGAGGTGTTAAACATCAATCTTTGTTCATACTTTCTACACTCAATGATTCTATGGCCAAATTCCTTACAATAAAAACAGTAACCATAGAAACTGTTTGCATACCTGATGTAAGGTTGTCTTTTCCATTTGTTTGCTTGAGGCAGTCTCTTCACTGTTTGCATATTTTGCTGGTTTGAATTACTCCTCCTTGTATGACAATATGCAACAATGTGTCCCAGCTTGTGGCAGACATAGCAGGTGGCATTCTTCATAGGAGGGAAGACTCTCCTTTGATGCTTTCCAAATTTGACATACTCAGGGGTCTTAGTATTTATCACATGGTTATCTACTAGTGATTTCTTTTGATCTCTGTCTTCCTTATTACATATTTCTTCTTTTGTAGGAATTGTTTGAGCTGCTTCATCATTCTTCTTTGCTTTTACAAAGATGATTTTTCTGTTTTCCTTTTCTTTGCTTTTACTTGATTCTCCTTCATAGCCTATTCCAGTTTTTATCAAAGGAGATCTTTGAGCATCCAAAATTTTATCCAACTTACCAGAGCTTGTTGTTTGAGAAGAGTTTATATTCACTTTCTTTTGAGCATTTTCTAATTTCTTCCTCAGACATACAACTTCTTCTTCCAGCTTCTCTTGTTCTTGAGTTTTATCCTTGATTTGCTGAAGTAACATGTCTTCTATCTTCTTGGCTTCTTCAAGCTTTACCTTCAGCTACATGAGGACTTCTGAATTTTGTTCTTCTTTCACATATTTGAGGAGAATCTCTTTTCGTTTTCTGCATTTTAGTTTGAGTCTGTCAATCTCCTCGAGGGCACTTCTTAGCTCCCCCTCAAGGTCAACTTCTCCTTCTTCTTCATCTTCTAGCAAGAGTCCTTCAAGTTCTTCTATGGCCATTAGTAAAAATTCAGAGGTTCCTTCTTCTCCTGAGGATTCATCTGAGTCTTCAGATGTATTGATGTCTTGTTGAGCATAGAAGGGTTTTCTACTGAATTTCTTTCCTTTTTGCCAGTTCTTTGATGTGTTTTTCTCTGATTCTTGAGCCTGATTTCTTACTTTCTTGTGAGGACACTTAGCAGCATAATGTCCAACTCTTCCACAGTTAAAACATTTGAAGGGAAGTTTACCTTTGTATCTACCTGAGCCTCTATCCAGTTTCTTGACAAATTTAGCCTCTTCTTCATCAGAGCAAGAGCATATGTCTTCCTTTTCTTCTTTCTTCTTTTCTGTTTTAAACGCTGCCTCCCTTGTACTTGGCTTCTTCTGTGGGAGCCTCATCTCATATGCTGTTAGATTTCCAAGTAGCTGGTTCATGGTCAAGGTCTCCCAATCAGCTGTTTCTTCTATTGCACACACCTTGGGATTAAATCTGGATGGAAGTGACCTTAGAATATTTTGCACAATTATGCTTTCTGGCATGATTTCTCCAAGAGCTTTCATATTGTTAACAATTTCTGCACCTTTAAGAAGAAGTTTCCAATCTCTTCATCATCGTTCGTTTTTAAATTTTCAAACTGGGCTCGATATACTTGAAGTTTCACAGTCTTTACCTTTTTATTTCCCTCATGGATATTCTCTAGAGTGTCCCACGTATCTTTGGCAGTCTTACTGTGCATTATTTTGATAAACTCAACTTCACATAGTCCATTTAAGATTGCATTCATTGCTTTTGCATTAGCTACAAAGCTTTGTTTAGCTTCTTTCTCTGAATCAGTTGAATTTGTGACATATCCAAATTCCACAGCATCCCAAACTTCTAATCCTGAAGACATTATGTATGCTTTCATTCTGATTTTCCAGAAGGCATAATTAGCACCAGTGAAGAAAGGTGCTTTATTGATTGAGCTTCCTTCTTGACTAGCCATCTTGAGAGCCTAGGAACTCCTTTCAGTTGTTAGACTGATATAAAAGGAACCTACTTTGATACCAATTGTTGAATCTTTAATTAAACTGAGAGGGGGGGGGGGGTGAATCAGTTTAATACATACATAAGCCCTTTTTAAATTTCACCAAACTTATTTACAGCTTAATTTGTGAGTAGTCTTAAATGTTGCAGCCAATATTAAATTAATGTGACACCATACTTATGTTGAGAGCAACAGACAATTAAGCAGATTGAAAGAATCACAACAACACATAAGAAACACACACAGAGACAACAGATGTAAGTGGAAACCCATAAAGGGAGAAAACCACATCTTATTATTGTTGTGATGTAAAGGCAAGCTCCAACTCCCTGTCACCACTGTTTTCTGTAGGCACCAACCTACAAGAGGCTCTATCCTCAATTCTGCAAGCTACAATTTCCAAGGAAGCACCAACTCCCTTTAATTTTCTGTAGGCTACAACCTACAGGAGGCTCCAACCTCAGTCAGCTACAACTGACAGCTATCAAGCTGCAACTTGATAGGGAAGCTCCAACTTCCTCAATTTATCAAACTGAATGTTTGCTGATTTACCTCAGATATCAGCTTTGTTATGTAGCTTCTCTTTCTGCTCTTCTTTTCTTAATCTTTTCCGCCTCACTCTTCTATACTCTGCCTTCTCTATATTTACACTCTCTGACCACTTTGTGCATATCAAATTGATATTATATATAGAGATTCTCACATGACTGTTTGTATTTCACAAGGAATTTGGAGTGAACAGTCATGACTCTTTGGCTTCTGTCTTCTTATTCCTTTATCCAACTCAATTTTAAAATTATAACAATATGTACAAATTTCCATGCTACAGTGGGATTTTTATTTTCCTTAGGATACTTGCCTTTGCATCACAAACAATAAAAAATTAATTACAACATTTACATTCACATTTTTAATTACATATTTCAATTTCACTCAGCTCCTTTTCTGGATTTTGCCTTTACTGGATTTGTCTTTTCCTGCTGCTGTTAAGAACCTGTTCTGCATACTCTTTGTTCACTGTCATCTGCATATTCCACCTGTTCTTTGCACTTTTGAATCCCTTTGTTGTACATCTCTTCAATTCCGCAATCTTTGTTTTCCTCTGTCAGGCCTCATACTTCCTCTTTCTGTGTGCATATAAAATGAATACAGCAAATTTGTACTCAATCCAACTGTCGATCTGGGCAATTTCAATACTTTATTTTGAAGTTTACCTCCTTGAAGAATATATGGTTTAAATTATAGTCGGATCAACTCACATCAAACAGAGCTCCATTCCTTTTTAAATTACGCGGGGGTAGCAAACTCGAGCAGATAAGGGAAGGAGACCACCCCGGAATAAATGACGTCATGTATGCATATTCCCGATTATTAATAAACTGTGGCTTTTGTTTAGCGCCCAACATATATATGGTCACGGTCTTAAAACCTTTGGCTCTGGGCCCACAAATATAAGCGACATAATATTTTGGCTATTAAAACCATGTAAACTGACCCTCGGCATGTACATATATTAGACCACGTTCATTTTATCATATATTTAAAGCGACGTTACCCTACTCGCATATGATGCTATATCAATATATAGTGACGACCTCCGTTCAATTATTAAACCGTTACAATATGGTTAACCCACATATTTTCCATGGTTTATATATTTGCCTCCAAACCTTAGGAATAAGGTTATAACCCCTCGCGCTTATACTCCTTTTATCACGGGAATTCAATTTATTTGTATGTGCCAAGCTTTACAACCAATGGTTAAACCTTGAGAATTTATATTGATACGCACACTTTTTGCATAATTAACTTTTGAATAAACCTTGGCTCTGGGCCCCGCATCTACGTTCAATCACCCAATCAACGCACTCACCGTACCTGCTTATTCTGCGTGCATCTCCGTCAAATGGTCACCGTCCTATGACTCTGCGCTAGATCGACAACACTCGACGATATCGCTCCACCTCCTGGTACGAACGTTAACGTGCGATGGCGCACTTTGAAAGGCGGTTTCGTTGGGTCCCGCCTTGCCACACATCAACACCTCTATGGAATCGCTCCCCCCTCCTCAAATACCGCTTGCCGACGAATGGTGGTGCGATGAAATCTGCTTCCAGCCTTTACTGTTCACTCCAAACCGCGCCACTGTTCCTCTCGCAAGGTTCCATCCTTTCATGGTTCCACTCCCCTTTGACACGTCAGGTTCCGTCCACTTGTATTTATTTCATTACACTCCGTCACATAGTTTCATGTCAAACAACGTGTCTCCCTTTCGCGCTCGCTCCAATTAACTCCATTGTATTATTATCGCCCTTACAAAGTTTATAAAAACACAGGGTTCGAATTATAGTCCATAACCAGACTTGACATCAATTCATAAGTTAGAACAGTGTATCCATCACGAATAATGATTCCCGTAATAACGACTCTGCCTCTGCCTCTGCTGCTTCTGTCACTCTGCCTCTGTCTCTACTGCTGTGATAATGCCTCTGTCTCTGCCTCTACTTCTGATAATGGTTCTGGCTCTGTATTCGCTTCCTCTGCCTCTGCCTGTCTCCTTTGCTTCCTTCGTTTGCTTCTTGGCTTTCTCCTTTGCCATCAATGATAACATTTCCAACAGTCTTCCCCTTTGGCATTGATGGCAATACACTTTCTCTGTCTGCTTGATCTTCCTCCCCCTTTGACATCAATGGCAAGGGGTTCGAATTCTTAGTGAAAATTTTATTCTTTGATGCTGTGTATTTATCCTTTTTCAACATTTCATGCATTTCCTTTTTCTGAAATTTCCCGAATTTGCCTTTTTATTGATTCTTTTATGCTGAATGTATGATTGCCATAATCCCTTTGATCCTGAGGACCTATTTTCATGCTTCCCTTGCTGGTTGATCTCCCCCTGAGAATGATATTTTCGTTTCTGTTCCCCCCCTGAAACTGTGCTCTCTTTTCATATAAGAGAGTAGCGTTTACAGATACTACCCCTAGTCTGTCTCTAAAATATTCAAATGGCTCTCTAGCAAGTGGTTTGGTAAATATATCTGCTGTCTGTTCTTTTGTTGGTACATACTCCATTTTTACTATCTTCTGAGCCACTTGTTCTCGGAGAAAATGATAATTGATTGGAATATGTTTAGTTTTTGAGTGAAGCACAGGATTTTTTGATATACTTATAGCACTTGTATTATCACATTTAATTGAGATAGGTTCATCAATGCTTACCTTCATGTCTTGAAGAGTTTGCTTCATCCACATGACTTGTGTACAACATGATGCTGCTGCTATATGTTCTTCTTCTACTGTAGATAGAGAGATAGATGTTTGTTTCTTACTTAACCAAGCCACCAGACTTTCTCCTAGATAGAAAGCACCTCCACTTGTGCTTTTCCTGTCATCCACACAGCTGGCCCAATCTGCATCTGTGTATGCTGTCAAGGTGAAGCTTTTGCCTTTAGGATACCAGAGTCCATATTGTCTTTGTTCTTGTGAATCATCTGAATATTCTTTTCTTGCCAGAAGGTGAACTTGTTTTAGGTCTTTGCTTGATATCTAGCCACTAGTCTCTGCTAGCACTTGATGTACGGTCTTGATGCGGTCAGGATACAATAGACTTCCAATCATGGATCTATAGAGTTTTTGATCTATATCGAGACCATCATCAACAGCATGGCTTCCACCTTTGTGGTCATGGGAGTTGACACAGTTTGAAGTCCTCCATGAAGAGACACTGACATTTCTTTCAGTATTTTCTGTGAGATGGACCCATACTGTGTTCTTTTCTTCGGGTGAAGTCCTAGTAGAAAGCCCGAGTTCTGTTTCATAGACATCTCTCAAACTTCTGTTTTCATCTCATCAGCAAACCCTTTTGCTAGTTCGTCTCTGTTGCTTCCAAACATAATGTCATCAACATATACTACAACAATCAGGAGTTCATCTTCATGGGCTTTTATGTATAGATTGTTGTCTACTCCACCTCTTTTAAAGCCTTGTTTTTGCTGTGTACCCCTCTTATTGTTATTGTTAGTGTACCCCTCTTATTGTTATTGCTGTATCCATGTAATCCCCATAGTGTTATTATTGTGCCCCATAGAAGCCCACTATTGTTATTATTGTGCCCTTACAATATTATTGTTATGTCAACTTTGATTATATTGTGACCCCTTTGACCCTTATATATAGAAAGGAGGTTTTTTCATTTGTTTCATCCAAGAATTGTTCATTTATGTAATGTAAAGGAGGTTTCCCCCTTGAGGTGGATAATTTTTAAGTCATTGATCTATCTTTTCTTATATTTTGTGAGTTTGTTGCATAAATTTTGGTATTCTTGCTGCAACTTTTGAGTGAGTTCCCACACTTCTTTGTCATTCTTCCATTCATCCCTTGCTTCGGATATCCAATCTGGTTGGATAATAAAAATGGCACAAAGCAATGCTTCCACATCCTCATCCTTTCTTGAGAGTGCATCTGCAACAACATTTAGCTGGAAAAATGATTCATTATGGTACAAAGATCGCTTATATCTTTGTAATAATTCCCAACTCAAACAAAATATTCTTTTGAAAATGCACACCTCCCTTAGGAGGGCACTCAGGATTTAAAAAAATATACCACAGGGTTAAGAAGGAATTTTTGTGGGAAGGCCTTACATCTGATATCCAAAAGTTTGTGGTGGAATGTTTGGTTTGCCAACAAAATAAATTTTAGATAATTAAGACCTCGGGTCTCCTACAACCTTTATCCATTCCAAGTCAACATTGGGAGGAGGTTTCAATGGATTTTATCTCAGGTTTACCCAAGTCTGAAGGAAAATAGTGTCATCATGGTGGTAGTTGATAGACTTGCCAAATATGCACACTTTTGTGCATTATCACATCCATTTAAAGCCAGTACAATTGCTATTGCATTTATGGAAACAATTAAAAAGATACATGGAAACCCAAAGATTATTGTAAGCGATATAGGTCCCATTTTCAGTAGAAATTTTTGGACAAAAATATTTCCTTGTCTGGGTACTCAATTAGCTCATAGCTAATCTTATCATCCTCAATCTGATGGGCAAACTGGTTTACCCAAGTCTGAAGGAAAAGAGTGTCATCATGGTGGTAGTTGATAGACTTGCCAAATATGCACACTTTTGTGCATTATCTCATACATTTAAAGCTAGTACAATTGCTATTTCATTTATGGAAACAATTCAAAAGCTACATAGAAACCCAAAGATTATTGTAAGCGATATAGATCACATTTTCAGTAGAAATTTTTCGACAAAAATATTTTCTTTTTTGGGTACTCAATTAGCTCATAGCTCATCTTATCATCCTTAATATGATGGGAAAAATGAGATAGTGAACAAATGTTTGGAAGGATATCTTTGTTGCTTTATATCTAATAAACAGATACAATGGGTCAATTGGTTAACTCTGGCTGAATGGTGGTATAACAATTCCTTTCATACTGTAGCAAAAATGACCCCATTTATGGCACTTTATGGATATCATCCACCGTCCATCACATAATATTTAAGAGAAAATTTGAAGGTTCAAGCAGTGGAAGATCACATCGAGCATCAACAGCAAGTTCTCCAGCTCTTAAAGGGTCACCTCACCTTGGCGTAGAATCGAATGAAACAACAGTCATATCGACATCTCATCGAAAGAAGTTTTGATGTAGGTGACTAGGTATTTTTACGGCTACAACCATAAAAACAAATGTCCCTCAAGCGAGCTAAGAAGGATAATAAATTATCACCAAAGTTTTATGGTCCTTACAATGTATTGCAAAAGATTGTTACTATGGAATACAAATTGGAGCTTCCAGCATCTTCCCGAGTGCACCGAGTTTTCCATATTTCATGCTTAAAGAAGATTATAGGTGAAAATATCCTAGTTCAAACAATATTTCCATAACTTAATGAGGAAGGAAAAATCATGTTGGAACCTGAAGCAGTCACGGAAAGAAGTACTCGACATCTACGAAATCGATCAATAGAGTATCTCATCAAGCGAAAGAACTTACCCGTTGAAGATTCCTCATGGGAGGAAGATAATTTTATATAGAAGCATCCACAACTACTCAAGTGTTGAGGTCAACACTTTTTTGAAGGAGAGGGGCATGTTAGGTCCCTATAATACTAGTGTATCCCCTTATTATTATTATTAGTGTATCCCCCTTATTGTTATTATTGTACCCATGCAGTCCTCATAGTGTTATTATTGTTCCCCATAGAATCCCACTATTGTTATTATTGTGCCCTTACATTATTATTGTTACGTCAGCTCTAATTATATTGTGACCCCTTTGAATCATATATATAGAAAGGAGGTTTTGTCATTTGTTTCATCCAAGAATTGTTCATTTATGTCATGTAGAGGAGGTTTCCCCCTCGAAGTGGATAATTTTAAAGTTTTTGATCTATCTTTTCTTCTATTTTGTGAGTTGGTTGCATAACATTATCCTAGATGAAGACTATCAGGTCAAGTTTCAAGAAAAGAGTAATGACATATCACAATTCATTCATACTTCTTCTAATATAATGGGTCAAAACATTTTCGACCTTTTAGAAAAATATTTTAATCTTCTTAATAAACAAGAAGAGTCATCAATGATTTACCATTGGTCTCTTATGATTTTCACACAAAATTGGATACTATGTATAGATATATTATAGCAACATCATTCCCATCAACAACCATCTGAGAAAGGATAAATTCATTCAAGGAGAAATGGATTGCATTAGAGGAATATTATACTTCAACTAATCATGACTCATAGACAATCCGAGGATTTTTGCAATAGATTGCGGCTTTATCGTATTTTGTTGTTTATATTGGGGTATTTTCCCAAAAATTTTAGAACTAAATATTTTGTAAATTTTGTATAAATTCTCTCATCAGGATGAGGAAAAGGCTGGGATTTTGAGAAAATAAAGATTATTGTGTGTATGTAAATACTTTTTTTTTTCTTTCTAAAATTAATGAAATTTTGTCAAGATGAAAAGTACTCAAGTTTGTCAAGATCCTTTGATGTTTGCGTGGATGATACTGAATCATTTTGTAGTAAATGAAGTAGAAATAATAAGACTAAGCACATGCCAATTAAGACTAGTTGTTTATTTGTCGTGTTTTCATTGTGAATATTCAATTTTATTGTTTTATAGTTCACTTCTCGTTACAACATGAGACATACAATGATTAGTTAGATATCAAAATCTGTAATTGGCCCGTGTGAATCACAATATTATCCTATTATTGCTTTCATAGTTTTTAATGTTCAACGTTGAGTATAATTCTCAGAACTAATTATAGTAAAAGAACACACGTGGAAAATTTGGGATCTATATTATTATCTTGACCCCTTTTCCAAAAGACATAACTCTACACCATGACCGTTGTTTCATCTAAAGAACTAATGAGAACATTGTTATTATTCTCAATAATAATTACCCTTTCAATGATATTTACTAGATGTTTTGAATGACCCTATGCATTTGGCGAAAGCTTTGATCCAGCCATATTCACATATCAACATTAAAGTAGCAACAACAGTGTTATTGCCATAATCATATATTTATGGCATATTCAAGAAACAACAAATATTTCCATGTTGATATGGAGAATTAGCAACATAAATATTGTGTTCTTACAAGCATGCACCTGATATCCTTTATAGATTTTGCTGGCATTTTGTAAAAAAAAAATCATGTATCTCAATGGGAAATTCTCAAGCCAAGTCATTCTTACTTCAGACGATAAAATGTTGTTGCCCTTCGCTCTATAATTTGGTTAACAAGTTATTTTTCAATGGAATTTGTCTCTTTATAATTCAAAGAAAATAAGCACATATAGAATCTAATATTCAGAATATCGAAAACCTCCATAGATAAGATAATTTTACAAGCTCATATATGTTCCTTCTCTCTTTTGAAAGAAATGGAGAAAATGACATTGGCCAAAGGTCATCGAAAATGAGATTGCAAAAAGGAAGATGACCTTATTTCTTGCTAAAAAAACATCTCTACTAAGTTTGTTCATAGACCACCACGGCAAAATGAGCAGAGATGGCAAGGCTTGAGTGAGGCCTTTATTGTTGAAAAATAAATCTAAAATGTCATCGGAGGACAAGGTAAATACTACTCAATTTTCAAGCCCTACTACATCCTACAACTACTCTATATATTGATATTTAAGTTTGGAAATTACTGAGAGGGGGGGGGGGGGTGGATCTGTAATTTAATATTCTTTTATTTTGTTCATCTTTACTTTATTGTGCAACTAATGGTTCATGTTCATGCTCTATTGAATTCTTTTTGCAGGTGTCAAGAAGATAAATTTTCAGATTACTTATCAAGAGTTCAAGATCATTCACATAACATTCAGAAACAACACATGAAGACACAAGATATAAGTGTGTTATCACACATAAAATTTCAATTTTTGATTGATAGGGTCATTAGCCCAGTTTTCATTTGTCTCATAAAATCGGTTCATTAAATTGATGAAAACTCATGAAATGGTCACTATCCTAAATCTAGAATAGTCTATTGGTCATGCCATTAGAGTCAAATCCATCAAAATCTACCAAAGGTCTACATGCATTGGTTTAGATTTAGGTAGTGGCCACTTGTCTGATTTTTCCTGAGTCTGCAACGAATATAACTGCAAACAGGTTGTTTTCGCTACGGACTCACCTGAATAGTCCGTAGCGAATCTGTTAGATTTATAACGGAAAAACCCTACGGAATCATGTTTTTCTGCACCAATAAAGGGGATGATGAGTTGTCAAGTTTTTATAGGTTTAGGGTGAACGTGAGGTCACGTGATCGGTTATTACAGTCATCCAAGCATGCATAATCATGACTGGCATTCATCATTACACTTCACTCCCCCCATTTGTCATTATCCCTCCCATATTAGAATTTCACCTTTTAAACTCGCCTCCAAAGCTCCTCTTTGTCATCCTCCCTTCGACCTTTACATGCATTTGTTGGTTATCATCCTTGAAAAGTCCAATTCCATCACAAGCAGCTTGTTGTTCAATTTGTCTCTTTGCAAGTGTCACAGTTTCAAGAAGGTAGCATGGTATAAAGGAAGATGGCCATGAAGAAGAAAACAAACAAGGGGGGATCTTGTGTAAGATATGAACCCATGGATCCCAAGTTTCTTAATGAAGACCCCAACTTTGCAGAAGATTTCAACAACGTTGGATGCATGAAATTCTACTAAAAACTTCAAGGTTTTCATGCTCGGGTATCAAAATATTTTGCAGTGAATTTCATAGGTACAACTTCAAAGGTGGGGGTGCTAAGTTTTGTAGTGTCACCTGAGACAATTTCTCAATCCACAAAGATACCAAGGATGGATGAAGAGTGGTTCATAGCCACTAAGTTTAAGATGTAGAACTGTGATGAATCTATAAAACCCGAGCACATTGGAGCAAACATGACATCTGGAATTATAAGGAGTTACACGAAAGAAGACTACTCCAAATTGCTGCTAGTAATCCAAAAATACTTTACTTGTGAGGGGAGATTTCATATGGTATATCAGTACCATTTCAGGATTTTGTTGCACTTCACTAGTAATCAGTCTCTTGATATTCCCTTTTTCTTGTTTAGGATCTTAGGGAAGATGTTAGACAAGGTTTAGGCTAGGCCAGAAAGCAGTGAGACCTCTATTTTCCATCATGGGTTGATCAAACTCCCAGTGCTGGAGGAGTTGAAAAAACTAAACAGAGACTGGGCTACCTTTCTTTTTCTTAGTGGTTATGAGGTTGATTAAGTAACACCCAAGAAAACTCCAAAGTCAAAAGCCACTCCTTTAAGAAAGAGTGACAAACTTGCAGCTAAGACAGAGGGTGTGAATGAGGAGGAGATGGAACCCATTATAGTTCCCATGGATATTGAAGTAGAGCCTGCACAAGAGATAGAAATTCTATAGCCTACACCTACAAGCAGCAAACAAAAGATCTGTAAGAAAAGCCATGAAAGGATAACTAGAAGCCAAACAATTTGGAAAGGAAACCTTGAAGATATTCTTCAAGCCATAGACATTAAGGAGACTCCAGTGGTCAGAGCTGAAGATGTTAAAGGAAATAAGAAGAAAAAGAAGGGTGTAACTACTAAGAATCTTGATTTTTCAGGGGAAGATGTAGGGTTTATATTTCAACCAAGAAAACCACTCACCAGGCTGCAACTTTCCAAAGGTGTCATGGAAAGTAAAAGGACAGAGGTTACTGACGAAGGCAAGTAGCCTATCATAGAAGATATCATTGATTTGTCTCCAGCTACAGAGGTGATCATTGTGCAAAGGAAGGGTAAAGAGAAAATAGTTGAAAAAACTGAAGTGCATATGTTAAAAAAAGTAGTTAAGAGAGGCTAGAGAAGAGGTTATTGAGACCAAATTGAAGTTGCAGGAAGCCAAGACAGACATGAAGCTGATGGAAGATTTCAAAGAAAAGGTAAATGAGCAACTAAATCAATATGATGAGACACTAACCAATGCCAAGAAAATGCTGAAAAGGACACTTCCTTTGCAAAGGGTAATGAAGCACACAAGAAAGAGAAATTTATGGTTGCCAGCTGAAAGAAAGAAAATCAAAGGCCAGGTCAAAGAGCTAGAGGAGAAAATGGGGATGATATAGTCAGAGTTAAAGAAAAAAGGTTTTAAAATCACAGTCATAAATGAACCTGAAGACATCCAACCTCTTACTTTCCAAGGTGAAGCTTCCAAAGCTTGAAGAGTAGACCAACTACCTTTTTGACATTTTTGCATCATTCAGAATCAGAATTTGTAGATCCATAAGAAATTTTTTGAAGAAGAAAGGAAATTTTTTGAGTTTTCTGCCAATTAGGAAAGTTCGTAGCGAATCCCAGGCTTGAAGCCTAGATTTTGCTACGAACTCGTTGTAGGTGACTTTTTTCTTAAAATCACATCTATGGTCAAAATCAAGATGGGTAAAAATTTGTATTTAACTATTTTGACTCAACAAACATTTCCAAATCAGTAAAGAGGGCTAAGAGGTGGCATAGATTGGTGAAATCAATTTGATACAAAATTTCACTATGAACTTGCCTTGATTCCCCTATTTCTTCAGCGACCAAGTTTTTGTAGCAATTTTGGGTTTTGATGGTCTTTTGGAGGCAAGCTAGCCACGTGGAAATCTTAAAGAGTATAAGACGAATATTTTGCTGGAGGCATGGTCTTCGACAAGGTTGTTCAGCCCACCATCTCATCATGAAGACAATTAGCATTTATCATGACACCACCTCCTTAAAAGTAGGAAGACTAGTTTCCTAATTTAGTGGGGGCATTAATGTCTTGGTCATGGTCAGTGCCACCCAAGCACATGACTATCTTCGATGTAAATATGGAGTCTTTTCAGTTAGTTGATGTAATAAATAAGTGGAAGAGTCCTAGTAGGTCTCTAAGTCATAAAGTTAGTAGATGTCAGTTTCATTTCCATGTATTTTGCTTATTGTTAAGATAGGTGTCAACAAAGAAGTTCGATGATCTAGCCATGTAGGAAGATCCAATGTAAAGTGACTGAAGCTTATTAATAGGAATAATTTCAAAGAATAGAGGGTTGAATGATGTTATTTACACTACTACTATTGTAAACTTGTTTTGATCAGTAATATACAGTGGTTGTTGGTTCTTTCTTCACCGGAGATTCATCTGATGTTTTCATGAGTACTTGTCCCATGTATCTTGTTATTTTTCCTACAGATCTTTGATGTTTGATTACTTAGAATTCATGTCAATCATGCTCTAACTTCCTTCAAGCTTCTTCATTTTTTTTTTTCAATACAATGGTTGTTGGTTCTTTCTTCGCCCAAGATTCATTTGATGTTTTCATGAGTACTTGTCCCATGTATCTTGTTATTTTTCCTACAGTGCTTTGATGTTTGATTACTTATAATTCATGTAAACCATGCTATAACTTCCTTCAAGCATTAAATTTTTTTTTTAGGAGGGAAACTGGTAACAAGAACCATACAATCATAGCTCCCACCCAAAATCACATCACGCTGTTGCCAATGAAAACCGCCCTAGCTGGCATCATTCCCTGCCAACAATGCGCAACAATTTTCATAGGCTTACGCCTGACGGGCTCCCCACGGGGTTTAAACCGGTGACCTTTACAAACGAGTGCCTTAACAAAACACTCAATCACCAACAAGCCCCCACCCCGTGGGTCTTCAAGCATTAAAATATTGCGTTCTATGTGTATTTCCTTTTTTCGTAAAGACATCTAAATGCCTTAGCTTCCACAAGAAGAACCATTGTCACCGAGTTTCTTAACACTAACCCCATAATCCCAATGGTAGTGAATTCTATACATTTTTTACCTGCAAATAAACACATTTAAAACATTTTTGTCAGAGTTATCCATCTGTGAGCTTGGTTTACATAATATTATCAATATCTTTGAGAGAGCCCTCTCAGGCTGAAAAGGCTAATTTTAAGCTAGAATTTGGTTTGAAAGAGTTACTCTAGGTTGTCTGGTGGAGCAACCCATTTGTACCAACTTAGTGATAACAAAGTGGAAACCCTGTAGGGAGAAAAACACGAACGTTAGGATTAAAGTGATGTGAAGGCAAACTGCTACTGCTTATTATATCAATTTTTTGTAGGATGCAACCTAGAAGAGGCTACTACCTCAAAGGAAGCTCCAACTCCCACAATTTTTCTACAGGCTACAACCCACAGGAGGCTCCTACCTCAACAGGGTACAACATGTTTTTTTTTCAAACTGCAACATATAAGAGAACATAAATTTCTCTGTCACAACATCAATTTACAAATGTTGGTTACCTCATAGACTATTCTGCAGTTAAAATTATTGTTGAACTGCTTCTTCTCTTCCACTCTCTCTTTCTCTTATGTTGCTTCCCATCAACTTCCTTGTTTAGATTCCTTCTCTTCCAAAAATACTTTTTCCATTCCACATTATTCCTTTAATAAGCAAGCCTGCTTGGTTGTTTGCATTCCTTGCAGGATACGAAGTGAAGCATTGTCTCTTGATCTTCCAAAACTGATCACTTGTTTCATTATTTAGTTTTGAAAAATATTTGTAATGTAAAATGATGTTGTAACATCTTAATCAATAATAAGGACAAGAGACAAATCAAATTTGTAGTATCTACATTTTATGTTCAATGAAATATATGTATTTCAATTTTTGTCTTAGTATATTATGTCCCTCTTAACAACATTTAGCCTTCATATTGATTAGCATATCTTTATCACTTCACATCAATTTCAACCTTTTTCAATAATAACATTCAACATAAATTATCATCAATAAGGTTAATGACATCAATGCCAATATTTCCAACAATCTCCCCCTTTGGCATTTATGACAACACATTTGTCCTCCCCCTTTCGTTCTGAGAATTGTCTTCCTTCCTATGATTCCCTCCCCCTTTGACATCAATGGTAAGGGGGTTACAAATGACTTGCAACCCTCCAATTCCCAATGGGATGACACCAATGCATTAATGTTCTACAATATGCAATATTTTGTATTGCACAAACAATATTGACATGCTCATTGAATGAACGTTGCTACTGATGGCATATAAGGATTTTTCTCGATTTAATGCTGCTCCATATGGTATATACATGTTGTTGGGAGAACACTTTGTAGGTCATCGCAATTGTATGTAAATAAACAATAAACTCCATATGATATTCTCGAAAAAATAAGTACACTGCACTTGCATAATGTTGAAGATGATATAAGAAAATTGCAATATTAAGAGTAGAAAAAAAAAAAAACTAGATTCATGCCAGACTGAATCAATTCATTCTTCCCAGCTAACTTATTTACTGCCAAAAAGACGATAGGAACATTTACTAGCAAGTGTTTTTGTAAACTCATATTGTGGATGTTTATCACCAAGTATTTTAAGCATGGCATTATAAGTTTATTGAGTCTGAATAAAAGTCCTGTTGGGATCAAGTAAGCATGTTAAACCTTCCAAACTTTCCCGCTGGATCCTTGAAGGATAGTGACATGGTTTTGAAGCAGTTAAGAATTTGTTTTTTTAAGTTAAGTTCATTGTCATCCTTCATTTTTTGGCATAATAATAAATAGATCGACATTTGTTGTAACCTACAATTGAAGAGGAAATGCCTTGTGTTATCACTCAGAAAAAAATGGAGCATCATTTGAAAAAGTCCTAGAGGTTCATGTGTCAAAGGTAGGGTCATAGAATTCATTTTTCATTACTTGGTCAAGGAAAATTTTTAATTTTTCTTATTTTAGCCAATCCTAGGGTCTAAACCCACCCTCATTCAAATATTTTATGTCACACTAGTCATGATTTCCTGATATTTTTCATTTCCCAAGTTTATAGCACCGAAAGAGCTATTTTAACCAAGAAACCTTACTTTCGTAGCGAAATACACAAAGAAAACGCACTTTTCGCTACGAAACTGCCCAGAAATACACTAGGTATGCTACGAAAGTCAGGATTCATGTTTGTCTTGTCAAAATAGCTGTTAGGTGTCAGTAAATGATTGAAAGGGATAGGGTAGATGCCATTCGAGTCAGTTAGGGCTAAGATCAAGGTACAATGGTCATGGCTGAAGTCATCATCACCATTTTAAGCATGTATGAGTCATCATTATGCATTGAGTTGTCATCAAACTTCAAAATCTTTCCAAATTGAGTCATTTGTCATTCTCCATTCCCTCTTTGCGTGTTATTGAGCTCTGGAGAGTTAATTCACTGAGTCCAAGCTGTGGCTAGTATTTTCAAAGGTTTGCAGGTATCACTGATCAAGCGAGGCACAAAAGACATTAAAGCACCATGGTTGCAAAAGGAAGACCAAAAAAGGTGGCCACTGCCTCAGATATGAGCCATCAGACATGAACCTGATAAATGAAGACCCAACAACTGTAGAAGTTTTAAGAAGAACAAGGTGTTTGCAGTTTTTTCAAATATTGCAAGGATGCCATATACATGTTTCTAAATAATTTGCCCTAAAATTCAATGGAACAACTACAAAAGTGGGAATGTTGAATCTCACTATAACACCAGAGACCATTGTAGCAGCAATAGGGATTCCAAGAGGACAAGAAAAATGGTTCAAAGGTTTCAAATTCAACATGGAGGAGTGTAAATAATTTATCAAGCCAGAAAATAGTGAGCTTGACCTTACAAATGCCATTCCAAGGAGCTGCATGAAAGATAATTTCTCAAAGCTACTTTTTATCATTCAAAAATATTTCACTTGTGAATGGAGATATCATAAAGTTTATTCTTACCACTTCAAGCTTCTTCTACATTTTGTTGGTAAGATATATCTTGATCTACCTTTTTATTTAGAAAAAATGGCAGATAAAGTTCAAGCTAAATCTGAAGGAAGTGAAACCTCACTTTTTCATCATAGTTTAATAAAATTGCTGGTTTTAGATGAGCTACAAAGACTAGGTAGATACTGGTCTTCTTTTCTGTTTGTTGGTGGTTTTGAAATGGATACCATTACCCCTAAAAATAACTCCTAAACCTAGAGGTATACCATCACCTTTAGTGGCAGAACAAAGTGAACCAGTAGGGGCAGAGCAAAGTGGACCAGTAATGATGGAAATAGAGCAATTATAGAGACTTGATACACCTATTGTTTCACCTTCAAAACAAAAATCAACAATGAGAAAATATGCAAAACAAGAGCCAACTATGAGTAAGCATGGTAGCAAAAGGATTACAAGGAGCCAAACAGTGGCTAAAGGAAATTTAGAAGACATACTACATGCTATTGATATTGAAGAGATTCCTATAGTTCAGGCTGAGGATATAGATGAGGGCAGAAAGAAGATCAAGAAATCCAAATCAGCAAAGAAGTTAGAGTTTGAAGGTGAGGATGCAGGTTTTATGTTTCAGGCTAGGAAGCCCATGACAAGACATGCTAGAAAAATCTTGGAAATTAGTAAAAAATTTCATCCAACTATTGACACTATCCAACCACCACAAAGCATTATTGACCTATCATCTCCTGTAGAAGAAGATCTAGTCAGAAAGAAAAAGAAAGGAAAGGAGAAAGTCATTAAAAAACAGAGTTTGAAGTCCTTGAGGAATAGTTGACATTAGCTAATCATGAAATAATAGTCAAGAAGAAGGAGGCAAGGAAACATAATGTTCAGAAAGTGCAGTTTGAGAAGATGAAAGAGGTTTGGGAAGAGCAGGTTGACAGTGTATCAAAGACCCTATATAACACACAACAATTAATCAAATGGACTATGCCATTAAGGAAAGAAGTGAAGCATGTTAGAAGAGTGAACTTGCACTTGAAATCTAGTAATAAAAAGCTGAAGAACCAAGTTAAATACCTCCAAGAGCAGTTAGAATTGATCCATGAGGAGCTGGAGAAGAAGGGTCTAAAGACGACTATAGTTGAGGAACCCATAGCTCAACTCATCATCAATGAAGAAGAAACACCTCAAGACTCTTAGGTTGAGTTGGTTTATGTTTTTAAAGGTCAATGGCATGTTTAAAATAAAATTTGTACAACTGGAAGGTACCTTTTTGAAACAAGGCAGAAATATGGAATTTACACAGTTTTCCACAGTTTTGTAGCGTTTCCTATGCTTGAAGCTAGGAAAACGCTACAAAAACACCCGTAGCTATACTTTTTCTTCTAAAACCACTTTTGGTAGCTTTCAAGGAAAAGAAAAGATAGTGAGGATGTGTTAGGTCATGATGAACCCAATGCAAGAGCAAAGAATCAGAAAGTTTGATTGCAACGGTAATTTTTTGTACGCTACGAAACTGCCATGCTTTCGTAGCGAGCTGTTTTGAAGGTTTCTGAGTAGGTTTATGATTAGTTTTGGACAGGTGGACACTTTCAACAGGTCAAGGGACCTTGCCAACAATCATCCATGACTTGTAGACCATTAAAGGGAGACTTTTATCGGTTGAAGACTTCGTTGAAGATAGACCCCTGTTTTCCTAAAAAATAGGGTTTATTTCCAAATTTTGAGGAGGGAAATTAAGATGTCAAGTAGTGATGAGTTCTATCAAAGCCTATTCGAACATGTGAAGCATTAGTTGTTAGATGTGTAAATTTTTTAAGAGACAAGGTATTTGATGTAATAAGTAGCAGTTTGAGTCCTATTAGGAAAAGGACTATTTTATAGTGTAGCTGTCATTTTCTAATTAAAGCACATGTTTTCCTGTTATGAAAGGTGTCATAGGAAGAGTTCGATGAATCTAGCCAAGAGGCAGATCATCTCTGATGTAACAAGGTCTATCAAAGGGCAGATATTCAAAATTGTAAAGGGTTGGAGATTTTTTGCAATACTGCAGCTTTATGTAATTTGACTGATATCAGTAATACAGAGGACTTTTTCTTGACAGACTTGAGATTTTGATGGAGTTTTTAATGCTTTTCTGATCTATATTTTTATGTATACCACTTGCAGTAGATTTCATCCTTATTACTCATAATTCATATGTTTATGCTCTGACTTCCTATATTAATGAAATGAATGTGTTGCCCTATGTTCTATGTGTGATTTTCATTTGTTAAAAACTATTACCTGCCTCAGCTTCCATGTCAAGAGACCTTACCACTGAACCTACTGATTTTTTGACTCCATAAGCCCAATGGTTGCAGACCTGTACCTTTTTCAACCTCCACACATCACAATCAAGTTATTTTGCAAATAGAGTTAGCCATCTAGTTTCATCATTATCAAATATCATTAACCCCTTTTAGAGAGCCCTCTCAGATTGAAGAGGCTAAGGTTCAGTTACAAGTTGGTTTGAAATAGTTACATGAATTTGTCTGATTAGCAGCCAATCAAGTGCAATTTTGTGATAACACCCTGAAAAAAATTCTTGCCTTGTGCTCTTACTACTTCAAAAACGTTGATTTCACATATGGAGCTTATGTGTAATATTTGGAATAACACCATGAAAAATTTGGGGTCCACACTGATATATATTATAAATAATCTCATGATAGGCAGTTTGTAAGTTGATTTTTGAAGTTTCCTCAACCGAAATGGATGAAGTGAAAGAAGTCTGTATTCGCTCTGCTCGAGGGACTATTTATATTATCATGCATGTATCTACTAGGAACTGTCTGGATAGATCAACCATTCAAAGCATCGTGCAATTATACCATTTCTCGACAGGCTCCTCCATTAGTGCCTTGTACCCAATAGTCTGATATTTCATCTCTGAGTCTAAAATCTGTGTCTGAGGTTAATTTTCTGGTGATGACCGATAGATTAGAAACATATAGAAACTATAAAAAGCATGAAGTACCATGTGTAAAATATTGAATGTCACTGCAAACAGATCATTAGATTTCAAATACCTTCAAAATTTGAACCAACAACCTGTATATACCTTGGTATTGCCTTTATAAATATATCATAATATGGTTATAGCTTGGTGTGACATGCCCATATGTTTTTCTCATTATTTACTATCCAAAGTTTGAAATTCTAATCGATGAAAAATTAGAGTTCGAGGCTATGGGAGTATATGTCCCTTTTAGAGCTCCTAACAAAACTTGAACAATGCCTAAACTTTACCATGCCATTATGGTTATTGGTCATTTTTTCATTGCATTGGCCCATTGTTTGAGAGGATACAATGCCACACCGTGCTAAGCAACACCATTTTAAATCCCGGTTGTCGTAGAGGTTTTTCTAAAATACAGAGACATTTAGATATGGTTTATGGTAAAAATAGGTTCTCCTCAATAATTCATCCTTTATGCATATTATTAAAGTAGTAACAATCAAATCCGCGTGAAGGAAGAATTCATTATATCATGGTGCGAAAACTTCTGCTATCAATTATTCGATACACCATTATCAATTGTTCCATACACATGATAATATTATGGAAATTTTCAAAATCAAAACTGTAATGAATTCCTTGAGGCAGTTGGTTTGGTAAAATTCCATAGCTAACAAGTACGGTTGCTGAGCAACAAGTCCCTGCCAAGCAGGAAGTGCAGCCATACCATAGCTGAAACAACACTTGAATTCCCAATAAATTCAAAACCGCATTTGGTCACCCTGCCAAGCAGGAAGTGCAGCCATACCATAGCTGAAACAACACTTGAATTCCCAATAAATTCAAAACCGCATTTGGTCACGTTTTAGCGCTACTTAAACCCGAATAAAATAACCAGCGGATAGCTAGAAATAGTGCATGTTTTTGGTATTTCTGTGAGTAGTTTTTTATTTATTTTCTAAGAACTTATCATTAAATTTACATGGACTAATAAACAGAAAAACATTTTCCCCTTAGTATTTATTAAATTAATATTTTAAATTATAAGTTTAATAACCATTAATTTAATGTAAGAAATTTTAAACACATCATACTTTCTAATTTTCCAAAATTAGAAATTTTTCGTGAAATAAGAATATCAGCAAAGTGTCACAATGATAGTAATTCAGTGACAACAATGTTATTGAAGACACATTAAAAGTTAAAAACATGTCCTATTATAATAGAAAATAGCTTTGTAAGATTTTTTAATATATTCACATCTATATAAACAGATATGAATATCATGTAATACATTCACATCTACAAAAACAAATACGATATTCACATCTATATAAACATATATGAATATCATGTAATATATTCACATCTACAAAAACAAATATGAATGAAGATGCCAACGAAGATTATATGAAGATGCCAACGAATAGGAAAATTAAGAAACTCTAGTAATAAATATTATTATTTATTTTGTACTGTTATTTTATAGATGCTAAACTTGCAAGGCGTACACGTGCCGTCTCCTAGCGTCAATATAGGGAAATATTTCTGAGTGTCGTCTCCAAGCTTCAATATAGGGAAATATTTCTGCAAAACGAAAAATCCTGATTTGGCTTCTGAAATATTCAAGACATTTTACAGGAAAATAAAATATCGATTGGATTTTGGTTTTTCCAGGCTCACAATGTCAATGGATGGGAAACGATTGGCAATGTAAATGGATGGGAAACTCCAGGGGAGTGTGGAATGTTGATGAATGTGAAACAATTTGCTCCATGTAAGTGTTCTTCCTCAGAAAGTCAGTAAAAATATTTATTTCCATACAGTAAAGAAAACCCATATAATCAGGAAAGAATTTGCTCTGTTCATCTTGTTTTGGGTATCTAGGACAAGGGTTTCTCTTTGTTTTTTTCACGGAAATAGTTAATGGCCACCGAGATATAATTTTATCTGATTGTCTGTAGCAGGAATTTGTTCGCTGCCCCGACTGTGTGTGAGGCTGTTTTGTTGCTCACATCAGGCCTAGTTTATCTGTTCAAAATTCTGGCTGACCAAGTGACTCATTATGCAGTTGCCTGATAATCCTATTGAACCCTTATTCAGACAATGTTTTTTCACGGAAGTAAGGAAGCATCTGTCTTTTGTTGGGAGTTATATGCTTTTTGTGACCCGCATATGCCCTGTGGCCCTGCATAGAATAATTTTAGAAGGATGCCCTTTGGTCTAAACAAGAATAAATGCGGAACAAGAAAAATCTGCAGAGAAATGAAAGCAAATAGATGCAATTTAGCACTTTGATTGGTACCTGAATTGCATGGTGCATGTTTCCTCCCTAGGATGGCATGAAAACATCTTTGTTCAATGAAACAATATAGTCAATTGCAGCAAGAAGCGATGCTTTCCTACTAAAAGAATCCAGCTCCCCGGGCAATGCAAGGCTCTCTTTGTTGTGAAAGTTAGGGAAATGTTTCTTCAATGGTTCCAGAGCTTCTTGCTGCAATCTTTCTCCAATCTTAAATTGAAAGCCACATAAGGTGCTCCCACATTCTCTGCATTGGCGTATCCCCATAGCTTGTATAGGTGCTGTAAACCTCAAAGCATTCTCATTGATTAACTCTTCAATTTATATTTAAATCTCAAAGTAAATTTGAAGGATTAACTCCAAGCAATCATTGAGTTAAAAAAAAGTTTGTAGATAACCTTACATAAACGGTGGAGCCGCTAAAACTGGGTTCAAAACTCTGCAAGAAAACCCTAAAAGGAAGAAACTTGGTCCATAACAACAGTAACCTGGCCATATAGATAATTTGCAAGAAGAATACACTAAAAAATTATATCACTAATTCGAGAGGTAGAAGATTATTGGTATATTAAATAAAAATATGATAGAAAACTTTAGTGAAAGTATGAAATTACCTTCAAAGCATATACGAATTCTGGCCGAGGTGGAAACCTGATATTTATATCAGGTCAGACGGAGAAATTAAAACAATCCTCTCAATCCATCCATCGGCTAGGCCAAATTGTGGAAAGAAATGTACGGCATCTGCGCAGCCCGACCTTTCCTGCAATAAAGGAGTTTTTTATGGGGAGGGATATTTTTCATTACGATACCCCCGCCCATAACTAATAAACTATCGGGGGATTCAATATGGAACAACTAGTTGTGTTTATCTGAATGAGGGGAGTTGGCAGGTGCGTACTGAATGCGAGTATGGGGGATTGACTGAAATGGGTATTTCATGGGTTTAGAATGGGAGACTTGCGTATTGAGACTGCGAGAATGTGTATAGAACGGGGCATGAACTGAAAAACTATGAGAACTGATTGAATCACAACTGTAACATATCCTTTCTCCTTCTTTGTCGTGTTCAGTTTTGAACTTTCGTCCATTGTACCACCCCACCCCTTTCGGATGTTTTCTGTTAGCATCAGAGCCGAAGCTGCATAACATACGACAATCACAAAACTGTAATGCCCAACACTGCAACGCAATGAGAAGGCTCCCGTTCCATTGTAGAGGCCACCACTGCCATTGTTGACACCGCAGCCCCTGGCACCACATGGCACCGCAATAACATGCACTAGGTGGCACCTAAATAACATGCACAAGTTACTTAAAGTGAGCAAAGAAAATAATGAAACATATAACATTTGTTGCTAGAGAACTAATGCTAACATTAGTTCAATTTCTGAAATACCAAGCCGACAAAGTGAAACATAATATAGGCTTTTTCGCCTCTCCGCCTCGGGAAGAGGCCAGAACCATGAAAAAAAATACTATGGGTTTAACAACTCAAGAACGCTGTATAAACTGCAAGAACCAATAAAAATAAAGAAAACTAATGCTATAACTCATTTTCAATTACTATAGTCCCATGCCTAACGGCAGGGACTAACAAGTGTCTGATCAAGCTTTGTTTGTGTCAGAGAGAAGAAGTGAGAGGCCGAAATGTTGCAACAACTTTCACCTCAGTGAGGATCTTCCTCCTGTTTTCGTCATCGCCATTCTCTCCATATCTTCAATTTTATCCACTTTGATCTTGTGGGGTGTTGAAAAAATGGTATGTGGAGAATTCTTAATACATATTGGCTTGATATTATCATCATGCTAACTATAATATCAAAACCCGCTTGACCAAACAATAGCAAACAATATAACAATATACCAAAACAATATAACAATGCCAAATGTGCTCTTGCGATACCACTCCGCCATGATATTATAACGATACCAACTATGCTCCAAGTTACCACTCCGCCATGATATTATAATAATACCAACTGCACTCCAGGATACCACTCTTCCATAACGATACAAATTGTGCTCTAGGATATTATAATGATACCAACTGCGCTCATGCACTGCTATATCATAACGATACCAACTGCGCTTTTCTGTTGCGTTATAATATCACTTCCCTACGTGTTATAATATCACTACCCTATGCATTATAATATCACTGCCCTATGTGTTATAATATCACTACCCACTACAATGTTATGTTTGCATTATAATATGATTTCCCTATGCGTTGTTCTTTTTGCGTTATATTACTCGGTTCGTTACATTATTCCATAATACCAATCACTAGAACCAATACTATACCAATAACGCCCCTTACATTATTATGATCATACCAATTAGTTTTATAGCATCTTGTCATATGTGCATCTGACATATTTGTTTGCATACTTCTTTGTACGTCTAAGACTCATATCATATATGTGTGTTCTTGACTGTATTGTAACACCTCTGACCATCTCACCATGTAATCGTTACACTTTAGATTCTCCTATCAAGGTCCGCTGCAATTCTAATGCAATCATTACACTTTGAATTCTCCTTTCAAGGTCTACTGCAATTCCAATACATGTAACACTTGTTCATTTTTCTTGGGTTTCAATTCCAAAGGGTAGCAACAGTAAATTGTATACACTCTCCTTGCTCAAACACTCCATCCACTCCTTGTTCATAGTTTCTTAAAGCCTCTCTTGGGAAAAACAACAATGTGGGCATGCCACAAGAATCTATATGGCCTTCCACCCATTGCAATGAGAGAGCTCTTGAGTTACAGTAGTAGGCCTTGAAGTTGAAGCTATTATTTTTGCTATTGAAATCCATTCTGATTTCTGGTTCCGCTGATTGACTGCAATTCGTAAATATTGGCTTGTCATGTTTTCAAGGAAAATAGTTAGCGCTACTCTTATAAGTGATGAAGCTTCTTTTGGTTTATGATGCCACCATTTTCTAGAGAATTCCTTTCATTTTTAAAGTACTTCGACTACCATAGAATACTACTTTGTCTTTGTCACATCATTTAGGAGGCTTATCTTCATAGGTTTGCGTTGGTATATGATTTGGTGTTCACTCGGTGTCGTTCCAAGACAATGGTCATGACTTGAAGCTGTGTCTTTATCCTTGTGAGGATGTCGCATTTTGACCAATACTTCTTTCAAAAAGTGATACCAATATTTATTCAATTGATTCACTACCAAAGCATATTGTTAATCCACAATTTATGTGCTAGACAAGGCTTGTTTTTCAAACCCATTTTCATTTAATTGCAGAGAGACTTCAATTTTTAGGCTTCCATTATTTATCCCTTTCTAGATGAATATATTGTGCAAATAATGACTTCACCTTTGCATCTGTAGCTTCATATCTATCATTTTACTCTCTTTTTTTTAATGTTAATGATGAATTGACTCTTCGTTTAAAATTTCATATGTAGGAATTTGTTCTTCTTGAACCTTAATCACATAGCATAGATATAACCCAATTCTATGTCAACATGATATTAAAGTTGAAGGATTTGGGGAAATCCTAGTGATGCAATAAAATATAACCCATTATCTTATTCACATGACGACTTTATGATTTTAGAGGCATTTCCATGATTTTCTTCAGTAGTAGTTGTTGCAATCATAACATGAATGATCCTTTGCAACAATTTGCACTTGATCATTTTATGAGTTAAATTCCTTCATATTTCAACTAATGAGGTTCAGATTTTGATCTCGTGATTCTTCATGATGAAGACTTCTTGAAAAAATCGTCACAAAAATGAATACAATCTGCTCCTCTTGGCTTGATGGTGGCATACATGGTTGAAGATTTCTCAGACCTTGAATGTAGGATTGCAACTTAATTACATGATGTCTTTTCGATTTAAAGAGCCATTTTACTTCCATAGTGGTGTCTTTACTTTTGGTTGCATATATATTTGAATAGAATAGAATTTTGTCCTCCACTTGATGGAAGTCCTTTGCTTTTGCTTTCATTTAAATATATTAGAATAGATCTCAGATTTTCATAGATAAATTGTAATTTATTTCATGAAAGTATATCAATTAAAATTCCACTCCTTATCGAAGGTTATCCTCCTTAAATATCTAAGCATGGTAAAAATGGAATATATAATTTCTATATCCTCACCTTCCCTCCCCATGGGTGCGCTCACCCTTCCTCCCCATGGGCGCGCTCACCCTCCCTCCCAGTCTTCTCCTCACCCTCCCTCCCTGCCTCCACATCATCCCCCTCACCCTCCCTCCCCACCTCCACTTCACCCTCCCTCCACGCCTCCATCTCACCCACCCTCCCCACCTCCTCTAGGCTTCCCCCTTATTTCCTCCCATATGCAATCAATTGAATACTACCCTCTCCCCTCCTTTGACATGAGGTTGTGATGGTTGCAAGGTTAAGTGTGGGAAATACTCAGTCTGTCCCTCGTATCTGGGTCCATTAATTGAAGAATCAACCAAACTCCATACGAAACGCCTCAGAGAGTGATCTGCATTTACTCCTCCTGGTTCTGATCAGATGGTTCGCCCGATTGAAAGCTTGAATGCGTGAGATGAATGTCATCTTGAATAACAAGGTAATCATGGAAAATCATAGGGATCCTGGAGGAAGGAGGCCACCTCTCAGTGCCAAATGAGGTTCATGTTCAGCTTAGTCTATAAAATGTGGGATTACTGGTCGACATTATGCATGATGAAGGTGTTCAACTATGTCAAGTGGGTTGTAAGGGACATGTATCTTTGGTAGGATCTGGGGGGTCATTGGATGGTCTCGGAGGTTGGGGGATGCCCAAACCCCCAGTCTAGTTAGAGTTTCTCACAAGTAATTCTGGTTTGGACCGACAGGCATAATAAGTCTGGGAATCTTGTAAAGTCTCACTGTGAAAGGTATTACTGTCTCACTGTGTCAACTGTCTCGTGATGCAATTGTTAAGCCAGGTGAAAGGTACCATAGTGTCAATTGTCATGGATGCTGGTTCCTAGGGATGCCATCGCCCATGCTCAGGAAGGGTGACAGGTTGCACTGAGCGTAATTGGGTAAAATTCCCTCCCCTAGCCACTTACTCTCCACCTTCTTGAGAAACATGTGCAAGTGAAAATATTGAATTGAGGGATGGTATTTCTAAAATGCAATGGATTCTTCAACAACAGAGTGTTGAGGCCAGCGAAATGCAGGAGTTGAATGTAGAGAAGAGCAAGAAAATTCGAAAGCTTGAACATGAAGTGGATGCACTCATAATCGAGATGGAGGACTTACAAATCCAAATTCGTAAGTAGAACACCCATCCAACAGAAGAAAGCATTGACTTCGACCTCAACCGTCCAACCGACCTAGAAGATTATTTTGTCTCAAAATGTTTGTTTGGAATGTATGGTTTTAAATGCATTTTTCTCCTATCACAGTACTGTAAAGTTTACAATGGTACATTAGTAGTCGATCAATCATTTTTTGAAGTTTTGAAGGAAAATTGGGCTTGTATAGATAGTCTGCTCCGGAAACTTATGAAGCCCATCAATGGGAACGCATTGAAAATGTGATTCTCTTGTTTTTAGCTACGGTAAGGCATAGATTAATATATATACAATACTTTGTCGAGTTAAAAAAAAAACTATATAAGGATTAATGATAGCCTTTGCAAGGCTTGTACTCTACTTCTAACACTGCAGGTCAAGCCATATTTACAAATCTTCAAGGTTTCTCTAGCACAACCGTATGATTACCAACTGTTGGAAATACTGAGAGGGAGGGTGAATCAGTATTCCTTTCAATTAGTATTATTATTAATCTTTCAGAGCATTAGTTAATCTTCAATTATTATCAGTGTTTATGCAATGAAAGCAGTAAACAAAAGGAACACAAATGCACACAGTTTTTAAGGTGGAAACCCCCTCTGGGACAAAAACCACCTGAATGCTTTTCTAATAATTATTTAATATTCAACTCCAATTGAAAAGAAAGCTCCCACTTCCTAGAATCTAGAAAATAATTCTTCTCCTGCTCCCACTGGATGGACGCTCCAACGCCCGAGATTCTTCAGTAGTCAACTGAACGGATGCCCCAACACCCAATGAGCTACAACTCACCCTAACACCACCCTACCACCCTGAAGTTTTCATAGGCTTGAACCTGTTGGTGACTTCACGCACCAGCTTAGCACCACCCTACCACCTTATAAAAGAATAAAAGAAGAATGGAACCTTGTAGCAGGGAAAATGGTCCATTTTACAATGATATAGAATGATGTAGAAGAGGTAGACACACTAGACCATAACCCCAACTATGACACAAATACCTAAATATTTAAACAGGTAATGAAGGGGTCATCCGGCACAGCTGGCCTGGCAGGGCCACCCCCCCATGAGGGCTGAGACATCTCACACACGCCCGGGAATCATCAAGAGCTGCTGCTGGGTCACTGGACTGTCCAGTATACTCATCTCGATCATGCTGAAAGGAGCTGGAGAAGTAATCAAGTCAAAGGGAAGTGAGAGATCCCCCTGCCTGATCCGAGGCACCGAACAAGAGTGGAAGCTGGAACCAAGGTACACCGCCCTCTAGACCTTGCTTCGGGAATAAATGCGCTGATGTCGACAGAAGGAGGTCCGCCGTAGGTGAGGCAATAAGAGACCCTCAACTAAGGCACGAGAGAAGAACAATAGAGCGACAGACAAACTGACACCAATGATGATAGTGGAAAGGGGGAGGATGGAGTGGCGAATGGACGACTTCCCTTGTTAGAGCATAAAGGGCATGAATGACATGGCAGCGACTGACACAATATCGAAAGGGATAGGGGACAGTGGGACTGAGGGTCATGATATGCGACACAAGGGAGGAACCAAGCAAAGAAGGATGGAGGGCTATAGTGGGGTGCAAAAGGACGCAGGATAGACTCCATGAATGCAATGATGACTCGACTTGGATGCTCTAAACAAGGGCGACTGTAGAGTGCTGCCACACAGTAAAGGCCCCAATGGGGGTCATAGAAACATGAGTACAAAGTGGGCACTCATGACGAAAATCAACACGAACATGGACAAGTAAGGGGGCGATGTGGTGCCCCAAGTACAAGTGTAGTAAGTGAGGAAATTCGATTTTAAGGAGTGGTGAAGTGACCCTTCGTGGAAAAAATGTGTCCGGGTGAAGTATCAAATCACCAAAAACTAAGTAAAACCCACTTGAGAGCTCGGTGAGATCTATCCAGCGGTGCTGACGGTTCGTCGAACGGGGCTACGGTGTGGTCGCAGCAGTCGAAAGAAGAAACAGGGGTTCTCTTTTAATGAGGCTGTTTTCCCCTTGTTTAGAGCATCCAAGTTGAGTCATCATTGCATTCATGGAGTCTATCCCGCGGCCTTTTACACCCTACTATAACCCTCCATTCTTTTTGCTTGGTTCCTCTCTTGTGTCGCATATCATGACCTTCAGCCCCACTGTCCCCTATCCTTTCGATATTGTGCCAGTCGCTGCCATGTCAATCATGCCCTTTATGCTCTAACAAGGGAAGTCGTCCATTCGCCACTCCATCCTCCCCATTTCCACCATCATCATTAGTGTCAGTCTGTCCGTCGCTCTATTGTTCTTCTCTCGTGCCTTAGTTGAGGATCTCTCATTGCCTCACCTACGGCAGACCTCCTTCTGTCGACATCAGCACATTTATTCCAGAAGCCAGGTCTAGAGGGCGGTGTACCTTGGTTCCAGCTTCCACTTTTGTTCGGTGCCTCGGATCAGGCAGGGGGATCTCTCACTTCCCTTTGACTTGATTGCTTCTCCAGCTCCTTTCCGCATGATCGAGATTCGTATACTGGACAGTCCAGTGACCCAGCAGCAGCTCTTGATGATTCCCGGGCGTGTGTGAGATGTCTCAGCCCTCATGAGGGGGTGGCCCTGCAGGTAGCCCCCCACATGCCCGGATGCCCTCTTCATTGCAGCCTTTGATGCCGCTCCAGATTTTGCTGATGTTGGCCTTAGCCACTTGCAGCACCTCTGTGATTTGCATGTATCAGTCAGATTTTGTGAGCCCTTCCCCATTTACAAGGGGCATTTGGGTTGTATTTATCTCATGTACTCAGATATTATTGTACTAGTCCTGGCTGTTATCCCAGGCACAGCATGTATGTGAGACTCTTCATTGTATTCTTATCTGGCTCCTGCTTATGCCAGCTGTACTTTATGGTTCGGTCCCTTGTTTACCGGACACACTATTCTTTTGTACTTTGTCTCGGCGGGCATAGGTATGCCTCCCCCGCCGCCTTTAGCACGGGTACCCTCTCATAAAAAGAGACTTGTTGCACCTGCAAGTCTCGTCTCCTCAGGGTCTAGTTCTTCAGCACATTAGTCTACCTTACATTTCTCTCTCTGACTTCCCTTTTGATGTCTGGTGATTGAGTTCTTACAACGTACTTCGGTCATACGATTTGCTCCTCACACTCGCACGCTGGGGGGCAATCTGTTACACCATTTTTTGGTCATCTAACCTTTCATCATTAGATGGACCCAAGTACACCATGTAAGACCAGTTTTACCCCAAGTAAAACTGCTTTCACTATGTTAATTAGGAGACCCCAAAAGGAATAATTAATTAAACCATAATTTAATTATTATTCCGAGTCATGTTTAACCCAAAAACAAAGAAATTAATGAGATAAACCCATAGTTATCTTATTATTTTCTAGGAATAATTATTTAAATAATATTCCTTGTTAAATATGACCAAATCAACCACCATTAATCAAATAAATCATTATTTATTCGATTATATCCCAACCACTTCCTTAAAAAGATAAATAAATCATTTATTTATTTATTTTTCACTAATCAAGGGATTTGACCCAAGTCAAACACCCTTTCCCTCCAACAAATAATAATAAAACATTCCATAGAGGTGGATCTAGATGTGATTAACATTATTTTAATCATGCACCAAGATCTAGAAGGACCCAATATTTTGTTATAAATAGGAGGGTTTTCCCCATCATTCTTCACCTTTTGTTGCATATTAGATCACTCTCGATCTATACACTTGGTCTCATTTCTGCCATTTTGCTCCCATTGAGCTCTACCTTCTACATTGGGTTTTTCTACATCTACAAGAGAGAGAAAGCTTAGATCTGAAGTGCTGAGGACTACAAAGAACCCATCCCATTGAGGAGATCTGGATACACCTTCTTGTTTCCTCCCAGGTGCCCTGTAATATAAAAATTCATTCAAAAAAATCGTGTTCTTGTCTTGTCTGTTGGATGCATGGAGCAAACTCTTTACTTTACTGCTTAATATCTTTCCATTTATAGATCCGTTTGTTGCAGCACTTTAACTACTAATTGCAGATCTGAAGATGTTTTGCAGCCATTATTGTTGTTAGGGCTATTAGTTATGCGTAGCTAAAGTGGTTCTTTTCGTACACTTCGACGAAGAATTCATACTAACAAGAAGCAGCTAGAAAGGCCTCCAAAATGGACGCAGGGTAACTCCTCTAATCAGAGTCTTCAGACATCAGCGAATGAAAGGATTCCAAGGACCAAATGCATAAAGACCAATGATTCATTTGTTTATCCAGTTGTCAACATGATAAGAAATAGCATTCAACCAAGGGTCAGTGAAGAGATAAAGAAAGTATTGTAATTGTCAGATCAAAGTAGAACAAGATACTGGTATTTATGCCAGAATCATACTGAAATTGGGGTGTATGGAAGCCAACTTATTCCATACAAGATCCCCAAATACCTCCCAATGAGGTTATTTTCATTAGAATACATTAGATATATCCTAAACTCAAATGAAGTTAATTTCCTGTCAACAAAGAAGAAAACTCAGTTTAAGATTAAAAACCAGCTTGGTCCTTTTATTTGCAATATTAGGAATTCTGGTCAGCAAGCAGATAATTGTTTACAAGATTTCAAGTTCAGTAATAGTTTCAAATGGCAGTATGATCCTTTGGGAGTCATCAGTAAGTTAAGAGTCAAATTCAAATTGACTCCTTTTGTTCATGAGTCAAAACCATATATTGAAAAGTATTCCAACTAGTCAAAGTGGTTGGAAAATAATTTGCAAGAGGTGGAGAAGAAGGTTGATACTAGTTCCATCCTGCATACTCCAGCCCTAGAAGACAAGAACTCAAAGAGGTCAAGAGAGGAAGGCTCTTATTCTATAGAGATTACTGCTGATACTGAATTCAAACTAATGTACAGGAAAAAGGCCAAACTGAATCTAGTAATAGAACAAGAAGAAATAGTTGAGACAATTGAAATAATTGATACATTATATAATTGTTAGAGATAATGTACCTCCCACAATTTCAGAAGAAACACATCAGCCATCAACCTCCAGTGCTCAAATTATTCAGAAACAACATAGTGCAGAGGTTTCATCATCAAGAAAACCAGTGGATAAAGAAAATGACATAATGGATAAGTACAAAGAAATCAAACTGAAGAATGAAGCATTGAAAGCTGTGACTTATGCCCAGTATTGGAAACAAACTCCTAGTAACCAGAACATGTTACTTTCAACCTTTGATTACAAAACTAGGAAGATGCAAATGACGTTTTTACAACCAATAGTGTAGTCTCCAAAATCATCAGCAGACTAGAAGAAAACAACCTTTGAATTCCCTGCTAAAGATGTACATCCTATAGATCAGATTGAGTTTCATAAACAAGCAGGAGAAATGATCTACTCCATTATGAAAAATAAGGCTTTGAGTGTCCAAAAACTACGTAATTCTCTAGAAAATATCAGAGCACAGTCAAAACTAGAGAAAGGTTCTTCACAAGCCAAGGATAATAAAATAAAATCACTTGAAGAATTGGTCATGGAGGTTGGATACGATCCAAAGAATATCAAAGCAGCATAAGAGCTTATCAAGAAGAAGAAAGCAGACATAGCTGCATGGAAGAAACAATTGAAGTTACCTACAACAGAGCATCCACAAACTAAAGAATTTTTGGAGAATGAAAATCGGAAGGATGAAATGATGAATCTCATCATTCAGTTGAAAACTCAACTGAAAGAGATGGAGAATGAAATGGATAAATTAGTGCAGGAAAGGAAAGCCAGAATGGAAGCAATTCTTGTTACTACCATTCCTATAGCCTCCACATCAGCTCCAGTGGGTACAAGAGTTCCATTTTCTACAACATTCAGAGCTTCTAAAATAGTTCCAGTGTTAACAGAAGTTTCAGCTACTACAACTACACCAGCCACTACACCAGCAACTGCAGCAACTCATGCAAATTATGAGGCAATTAAATTGATTAAAGCAATGCAGGATATGTCAATCCAAACTACTGAGATCAACAGACTTAAAGAATAAGTAAAAATTCTGGAAGATGAAAAGAAGTTGGCTCAAATCATGTAGAAATCTGAAACACAGAAATCCAACAGGTTGAATGAGAGGATACAGAAATTAGAAAAAGAATTGACATTGGCAGATCCTTTGGCCCAAGCAAAGCAACAACTGTGGGCCAATATCATTAACTCTGTTAATGATATTTGGCCTTCTATCCAAGTTATATTTGAACAGAAATATTTGTTAAAGGAAGCTAGTGAAGCTATTTAGAAAGTCAAAGAAGATCTTGGAAAGAAACCAGAGGAAGCCACTGAGATAATTAATTTTCTCAATTCTAAAAACAAACATGAATTAGAAGAAATTGGGATAAGTGATAGAATAGAAACAATCTTAGAGGTAAAAATGGTAATTTTCAAGAGAAATCCGATGACACAACTTGAAGACAAGTGTCAAAATATGGATCTTGCAATGAACAGATTCATGAACAAATTTGATGTTTTGAGACGAAAAGGTTTGCCTAATCCATTAGTAATCAATGAAAGACTAATGAGGCATGAAAATTATGACAAAAATATTAGAGAAGTGGCTAAATAACATTCCAACAATTCCTCATTAAAAGGAATTCCTACAGGAAAATACTCTTTCATATTTTTGAAAATCTCTTTTACCTCCAGCATGAGGTAAATCATCTTTTTATAAACATGCCTACATTTACAAAGCACATTGAAGTAGATGAGATTTATAGGAGGATGGTAACGATCAAATTTCCAGATGAAGAAGCCTGGGAAAAATTGTGTGATTTACTGTGACAGGTAAAAGTAAACATAGGTAAAAGAGAGACAAGGTTAAAGGTGAAAATAGAGCAGACAAACAAAGCAATAAGGTAAAAGAAGAATTCACAGGTTACAAATAAAAGACAAAGTTTAAAGATGATAAGCAACGTGAAAGACAATCTAGCGAGAAAGCAACAAGGAGTGTGAGAGAGAAGACAGTAAAATATCAAAGAAGCAAACAACAAAACAAATAAACAGAGACAACCTACATTTAGTTAAATAGGTGCCTCTATCTTCTTGCATGAAGATATTTTATTTCCCTTGATTAAATCTGAAATCATTTTTAGGATATTTTGTATTAAGTTTTATATAAATACTTCAGTTATTAAAAGTATTGAGGGTGTATTTCAGAACATTTCTATAGTTGAATTGATCTACTACGAGAGGGTTTATTGTAAATTTTCCAAGTTGACAGACAAGACAATAATAAAGGCATTTCTTTATAGGATTCATGTGTTGGGCTACTTCAGTGAAGTATATTTCAATTGTTCATGTTATTTTCTTAAGTATTCCATAAACTTTCATGTTTTCTAAATTTGAATGGTATAACTAGAATTTTATTGCAGAATTTGTTTAAGTACACTCTGTTTTGAACTGTTATCCATTTTTATGTTTTCTTCTGATATCTGGATCTGAGAATCCTTAATTTCTCTCCCATCCCAATTGACCTCTTTCACCTTCCTTCATCATCTGGTTTAAGGAATCCTTAACTGCTCCTTGATCCCGATTGAAAACCACTTCACCATTCAACCTAAAAGATTTGATTTTGCTCAGCTACCTTGCCTTGTAACACTATTTTTATAATTTGTTTCTGTTGTGTTTTCTTGATATATTGACTCCATAGCCCAATGGAAAATAGACAGACAACTATCCATCTAAATCAGTAATTCCACCAACAAATCAAAATCAAACCAAACCAATCTTACATAACTAGCCTAAATTCAATTAAAACAACAAAGTTAAATCATTAAGAGAGAACCCTCTCTGAGTATTAGGAAGGCTAGATCCTAATCTCCAAAGTGGTTGATAGTTACCTCTAATATTTCTTTAAACACCCATAAAAACCCTTGGAAATTTGGGAGTGATAACATATTGTTGACCATACTGGGGAAATCAGTCCCTAGTTTAAACAGATCTTAAGAGAAACAATTATTTTCATTTTTTTGCATTAAGATTTGAAAGGGTTGTTAAAATTATCATTGAAAATTAAATTTTGGCTTCTAAAAGAACATACTATACCAGGGCTCATCCTCATCCACAAAATGCTATAATAGTTGATGATCCTGACATAATTTTAAGAAAAACTAAAAAAATAGAAAGTCTAGGAAGTAGTAGCCAATTAATCAAAGCAAATTCACTGCCTAAAAAATTATCAAGTATACATGATATTCAATTTGATTTATCATTTGAGCATTCTTTATTTAGAACCAAATCTGAAAAATTCAATCTATGATATTGTAATAGATCCTGATTTTATTCAATTCATTAAAGAAAATAAGGAAACTATACAACTTGACTTAAATCAATAGGTTCTAATGAATTTTGACAAACTTGATGCTTTGACCTCAAATTTGATTAAAGATATAGATGAAGCATATTTTCAACGGTCAGTTGAATTAGCTGCCTTAGTTGCTGCTACCCCTAATCTTTCTACAAAACCTTCAAAAATTGTAAATACAACTTTATTTAGTACCACCTCATCAATAATATCCACCACTATTCATTCCATAGAACCATTCATCCCCAAACTTCTTCTTCAACCTAAAGTTTCAAGCTCATCTTCTAGCATTCCAACTACATTCGCTAGTATTCCAAGTACATCTTGAAGCACTTCAAGCTCATCTCCAAGTTCATATTCTAGTGTTCCAAGTTCATCTGCAAACACTTCAAGTTCATCCCCAAGCACCACAACCTTACCTCCCAGTCAAGCTAGCATCTTAGCCATGGCAGCCAGATATGCTCCTTTGGTCTTATAGGCCCCTTTAGATGCCATGCCATAGGATTACCAGAGTAAAAATTTTCAGTTTGATGGTACTGGTCAATATACTGCTCAACAACATGTAAATAAAATGACTGATTACTTTGAATTACATGAAATTGATGAAGCTGATGTACAAATGAGATTGTTTGCACATGCATTAGCAGGAGATGTTAAGAAATGGTTTAAAGCTTTACCTGCTAATCATATAACTGATTTAGTCGCTTTCCACCAATTGTTTATCAATAGATGGGAAAGAAAGAAAAACCCTTTACAAATATTATCTGAATATGAAAACATTAGAAGAGATCCTAATGAATCTGTTCAGGATTATTGTACTAGGTTTAACAGTATTTACAATGTAATTCCTGCAAATATCAAACCTCCACCAGACTTGGCCCTAATCAAATTTCCAGATGGTTTTGATACTGATATGTCCTATCAATAGAGAGAAAGAAACCTTGAAACCTTAGAACAAATGCAAAGTAATGCAGTTAGTGTAGAAGCTAACTTATTACCTAAAAGAGATAGGATGAGAAATGAAAGAAGAGTAACCATTAATGATGAACCATCTACTTCAGACATTAAGATAGATAGTTTAGATAAAAGTATGGAAAGAATAATGGATAGATTAGAAAACATGGAAAGAAAACCTCAGTGAGAAAATCAACAACAAGGTCCCTAAATTAGAAACCCAAACTTTAGGAAAAATCCCAATACTAGTAAATCAAGAGAAGCAACACCTGATCAATTTATTATACCACCTTTCCAAGAAAACTATGTAGAGAGTTCACAACAAAATGATGAAGACCAGGACACCCAAATAAACTTAATGGGAATAAATGATGAAAATACTATTTTTCTTACCCAAGAAGAACATGAATTATACATGTTACAACAATTACAGTTAGAATTTGGAGAGTCCTTTGACTATAAACAAGGCTATGAGTCTGCAATATACGAAGTTCACAAAAAATATAGCCTTAAAAGTAAGAAGAACACAGAAGCCCCTACTAAGAAAACTGTCCAAACTCAAACCAAGAAAACAATAGAAGCTCCTGGGTCCAAAATGCTACAAATTCTCCTTAGAGAAACTCAGAAAACTTCCACTCCAAAGATTGTAGACATAACCACTATTTCTACTCAAAAAATGCCTGCTGAAACTCAAATATCAACTACTGCTAAAACTTCAAAGCCAAATTGAAAATACCAGTTCCTTTAACAAAACTAGTAAAAAATGATTCATACAAAGCCCAAATCACTGAAACACTGAACATAGGTGAAGGACAAGCTGCTGTTAATTTCAATGATGACCAACCAGAGTTATTATTTGGTTCTGAAGTTAATGGTAAACATCAACAAGGAGGTGTCCCTCCATTCTACATTAGTTTGAACATTCATGATACAATCTTACACAATGCAATTTTATATTCTAGAGCATCTCATAACTTAATGCCAAAAGCTGTCATGGAAAAACTGAACTTAGACATCACTAGACCATACAAAGACCTGTTTTCCTTTGATTCTAGTCAAGTTAAATGTCTTGGCCTAATAAAAGACCTCTGTGTAACTCTAGTCCAATACCCAGCTAAGAGTATTGTCATGGATATTGTAGTTGCTAATATTCCTCCAAAGTACGTAATGTTTTTATCTCGCTCATGGGGAGAAAAATTACAGGGATCACTGCAATTAGACATGTCATACACTACAATTTCTGTATTTGGTCAGCCCAAAAATATTTATAGAGAAACTTTGATGAAATACATGGTCAGTAGTGCAGAAAAATAACTGAACTATCCTATTTATTCGCTGCACTTTGATATGGACTCTTTTATCCTATGCAATTTAGACACTAGCACAAATAAAATCGTTGCTATAGAACATAAACATAAAGAAATTAACAGTGACAATATAACTCATGAGTCTATGTGGCATTTAGATTTCGATGGTTCTGTAAATAGATTAGGAGCAGGAGCAGGAGTATGGATTTATAACTTAGAGAATGATCATTCAGAATGTCATGCTTTTAGGTTAAACTTTAAATGCACTAATAACATGGCAGAGTATGAAGCACTAGTGTTAGGACTGCAAATTGTAAGAAAACTTGGAGCCAAGAGAGTTTCTGTCATGGGAGACTCAAAACTTATCATAAAACAAATCAAAGGAGAGTATCTTGTCAATAATCCTAGACTTAGCCAATATAGAGAAACCATATTAGATTTGATAATTTTTTTTTTCTTGAAACTGACTTCGCTGTTATTCCAAGAAAGCAGAATATGCAAGCTCACAGTTTGCTACTTTTTCCAGTACGTGCAAATTACTTTTTCAGCCAAATCATCAGTACACTGCAGAGGTAAGACATAGGCCAAATATATTTGATAATTTGAAATATTGGTAGATATTTTCACAAGATTCTCAAATCTATAAGTTTATGAATGCCGAGGGAGAGTTTCAACACTGTAATATAGAAACTGTACAATAGATTATACCATAAATAGTGAAATAAATGTAAGTGATGTAGATAAAACTGAACCAACTAGATTTACTAAAGTAGAAATATATAAATTAGAAACAGTATAAATAAAATAATTGACTAATGATGAATCAAAAATTTTGAACCTTAAAGATAACTTTTTGCCTAAGGGATTAACCCCATTAGAAGATCTTTTTGACTCCAATTATGTAGCTAGAAAACCCAAAATGGAGCCTTTAAGATCAAACATAGAAGAATGTAACATAGGAATAGAAGAAAAACCCAAGCTTATCAAAATATCCAAAGCATTACCTCCAACTGAAAAGCTGAAGTACATAAGTTTGTTTAAATAATTTCAAGATGTCTTTGCCTGGAGTTACGAAGACCTCAAGTCTTATGACACCACCATTATCGAACATAAGATACCCATCAAAGAAAATCAAAAGCACTTTAAACAAAAGCTTAGGATAATCAATCTCGTTCTCATGCCGTTGATTGAAAAATAAGTATAAAGGATGTATGGGGCACAAATCATAGCACCTATTAGATATTCTGATTGGGTCTCTAATTTAGTTCCCACTAGAAAGAAAACAAGGGAAATCAGTCTCTGTGTTGATTTCAGAAACTTAAACAAAGTCTCATTAAAGCATAACTATCCTCCCCCCAAAATGGACCATATTTTACAGAGGGTAGTAGGGTCATCCAGAATTTCATTACTTGATGGATTCTCTGGATACAACCAAATCCTAGTCCAACCTGAAGATCAAGCAAAGACAACATTTACCACTCCTTGGGGAAATTTCATGTATTTGAAAATGCCCTTTGGACTGATGAATGCTGGAGCTACATTCCAAAGAGCTACGGATATAGATTTTGCCAAAGAAATTCATGACTTTTTAGTCATTTATCTAGATGATATCACAGTATTTTCCAAAACAGATAATGAACATCTAGATCATTTGAGAAGAGTATTCATTAAATGCAGAAAATTTGGTATTTCCTTGAATCCTAAAAAGACACTTTTTGGATTAGAAGAAGGTAAACTCATGGGACACATAATTTCAAAAGAGGGAATTAGAATTGATCCAGCTAGAATAGAAGCAATTTTAAACATCAGTCATCCTAGAAACATAAAAGAACTACAATAATTCTTAGGTAAAATAAATTTCCTTAGAATATTCATTTCTAATTTAGCATAACTAATTAGAGAATTGAATAACATGTTAAAAAAGGATTCAACAATTAAGTGGACAGTAAAGGCTAAACAGTCTTTTGAATTAATCAAAGAAGCACTTACTAAAACACCTGTCCTAATAAGTCCTAATTTCAAAAAATATTTCATAATTTTTTCTATTGCTTCAGAACACACCATTGCAACAATCTTGTTCCAAAAGAATGATGAGGGTTATGAACAACCCATTTTTCAGCAAAACCTTAAGAGATGCAACACTGAAGTACAATATTATGGAGAAACAAGCACTTGGTTTAGTGAAAGCTATAAAGGATTTCAGAGTGTACACTTTATACTCCCACATAATTGCATATGTTCCAAATGTAGTTGTAAAGGACATTCTAACTCAGAATGGGCCTGATGGAAAAAGAGGCAAATGGATTGCCACAATACTGGAATATGACATTGAAATAAAGCCTACAAAATTGATTAAAGGCCAAGGTTTAGCCAAACTCACAGCTAAATCGAACTGTTAGGCCTTAGATATAAATTTCATTGGTGCCCTAGATGATCAGGAAGAGATGACGACTCCACAGATCAGTGAACCTTTTTTAGATTCACCCTGGTATGCAGACATTATATTTATTTTACTCAACCTACAAGCTCCTCCTGGTTTATCTAGAACTAAAGGTAGATTCTTAAAGATGCAAAAAATGAAATATTGTATCATAGATAATGATTTATTTTGGAAAGATCATGGTGGCATTCTATTAAACTTATTATTGAAAGATGAAGCTGATAAAGTTAAGCAAGAATTTCATGCAGGAGACTGTGGAGGACACCTTTACTGGAAAACAACTGCTGATAAAATTTTGAGGGCAGGTTTTTACTGGCCCACTCTTTTTGTAGATGTTAGAAAGTATGTGACCTCCTATCACAAATGCCAGATATTTGAAGGGAAAAATAAACTCTTACCATTACCCCTCAAACCTATCTCTGTAGAAATGCCATTTCAACAATGGGGTTTAGACTTCATTGGTGAAATTCACCCACCCTCCTCTACCCAACATAAATGGATTTTGACAGCCACTGATCACTTTACCAAGTGGATAGAAGCCATCCCTTCTAGACAAGCCACAGACTCCGTCATTATCTCATTCCTTGAAAACAACACCCTTTCTAGATTTGGATGCCCACAAAGCTCATTACTGATAATGATGTTGCCTTCAAATCTAAGAAAATGGTTGGTTTTTGTAACAGATACCACATCACCCTTGGCCATTCCACTACGTATTACCCTCAAGGTAATGGAATTGCAGAATCATCAAATACAAGCCTAGTTAATATCATCAAGAAGTCGTTAGAAGATAACAAGAAAACCTGGAATAAAAGGTTAGTTAATGCCTTATGGGCAAACTGACTAACTACCAAAATATCTATTGATACATCTCCCTATAAATTGGTATATGTGATGGATGATGTTTTTCCATCCTCATTGGGAGTGTCAGTGATGAAAATGATTCAAGAGCTGCAAGTAGAACCAAATGACATCCAAAGGAGGATAAATCAGACAACTCATTTGCAACAAACCAGGGAAGAATTTTATATCAAATCTCAAGTAATCCAAGAAAAAATCAAAAAGATATTTGATAAGAAAACTAAAGAAGCTAATTTTTTCATAGGTAATCAAGTACTCAAATGGGATTCTAGAAGGGAAGACAAAGGGAAACATGGTAAATTTGACTTTCTATGGAAAAGCCCATACATCATTTATGGTTACAAAGGTAACAATGCATTTTTATTGAAGGAGTTAGATGGAACAGATCTACCAGGTGGACCAGTCAATGGTAGAATGCTGAAGCACTATTTTTCACCAGATTAACCATTAGTTGATTTGTTTTACTTTGATCATGGTAAATACCATTACAAAGTATAGATTGGATTGGATGATTACCTTCTAAAGTTGAAGCCCGAAGGGAAGGCCCTAAGCTTTGAAAGGTATAACATCGTATGATTGAATAAAGGAGATCATAGAAAGAAATTCCAAGGAAAGCAAAGTCAAAGTTCCAAGGCCACTGATCAGAAAGTTCTTGAAATCTCACAAGGAGATGCCATCCCCAAGTGGAGCCACTATTAGGGTCCTATAATAATAGGGATCATAATTTTGAATTGACTACGTTAAGTATTGTAATATTGAACATAATTTTTCTTTCTGCAAATGTTTTCCCATATTAAAAAATAAAAAGAGGGTAAGTCCTAAAATAAAAATGAAAGGACTAAAACAAAAATATAAAAAGAAGATAAAGTATGAACCCCACAAAAAGAGATAAAAATAAATCATGAAAGTGTTTCACATTCAAATGCCACTACTCCTAGTTTAGTTACTTTTGCAAATAAAATTGTGCGCAGCTTGTCCAAAATGCCACAATTCATGAAAATCAAACTGTTTAATCTTGATTCATTCATGCTTTTAAATTTCATGTCATGATAGTTAGTGAATAAGATCTGACCAAACAATTTAATTCTGATAGATCAGTAGTTAGGTAGAGAATAAAAATGAGCTCATCAGTTTAATTGGAGCCATTGGAAGTTATAAGGTTAGAAGTAGGTTAGTTTTCTTATCAAAAGAAAATAAAAGGTTCAGCAAGCTTAAATTCACCCAATAAATGAAGTAAAAAATGTTAGGGTAAATGAAGGGTATGTAGATTACTTTCACAAGTAATGAAAAGCTTCAATTGGTTCATCTCATATCACTAATATCCTCCTAAATCCCCTTCCCCTTGCTAAAATCCCTATTTCCACTCGTGAAAGTCATTTTCCCTTGTAAAAAATCCCTTTCCCCTTCCTAAAACCCCTTTCCCTAGTTAAAAATTCATTTCCTTTGAAAATTAACTACCCCTTTTACTAATTCCCTTTTTCCATTTAAAACATGAAAAACCCATTATCCAAAGTTTAAATGTTTAAAATGTGTCGGGCCCCACTGTAAAAACCCTCCCTGATATCATTTTATCCTATCCCTAATATATTTCTAACATCCCGCCTATAGTTTATATGTTATTTTATATATACCCCCGCTTTATATATTTCATTAACCCCTCCACTACATCCTAACCCCTCCACTATATTACCCTCTCCCACTATATTATCCCGGGTCCCACTTTTAATTAACCCTGCATATATATCCCATCCCCGTTAAACATATTAACCTTTTCATATAAATCCTTCCACTTTAATAAGAGATGGAGAATGAAATGGATAAATTAGTGCAGGAAAAGCAAGCCAACATGGAAGAAATTCCTCTTACTGCCATTCCTATAACGTCCACATCAACTCTAGTGGCTACAGCAGTTCCATTTTCTACAATAGTAATAGCTTTTACAACAGTTCCAGTGTTAACAGAAGTTCCAAATACTACAACTGCACTAGCCACTACAGCAGCTCATCCCAATGATGAGGCAAGTAAATTGATTAAAGCAATGCAGGATATGTCAATACAAACTACTAAGATCAACAGACTTACAGAACAAGTAAAAAGTCTGGAAGATGAAAAGAAGTTGGCTCAAATCATGTATAAATATGAAACACAGAAATCCAACAGGTTGAATGATAGGATACAGAAATTAGAAAAATAATTGACATTGGCAGAGCCTTTGGCCCAAGCAAAGCAAAAACTGTGGGCCAATATCATTAACTCTGTTAATGATATTTGGCCTTCTATCCAAGTTATATTTGAACAAAAATATTTGATAAAGGAAACTAGTGAAGCTATTTAGAAAGTCAAAGAAGATCTTGGAAAGAAACCAGAGGAAGCCACTGAGATAATTAATTTTCTCAATTCTAAAAACAAACATGAATTAGAAGAAATTGGGATAAGTGTTAGAATAGAAACAATCTTAGAGGTAAAAATGGTAATTTTCAAGAGAAATCTGATGACACAACTTGAAGACAAGTGTCAAACTATGGAGCTTGCAATGAACAGATTCATGAACAAATTTGATGTTTTGAGACGAAAAGGTCTGCCTAATCCATTAGTAATCAATGAAAGACTAATGAGGCATGAAAATTATGAGAAAAAGATCAGAGAAGTGGCTAAATAACATTCCAACAATTCCTCATTAAAAGGAATTCCTACAGGAAAACACTCTTTCAGATTTTTGAAAATCTCTTTTACCTCAAGCATGAGGTAAAATTACCTTTTATAAAATAAGCTCACCTCTACTAAGCACACCGAAGCAGTATGAGATTTACAGGAGGATGGTAAATATTAAAATTCCATATGAAGAAGCCTGGGAAAAATGGTGTGATTTACTATGATAGGTAAAAGTAAAAAAAAGTAACAGAGCAGTAAGGTGAAAGAAAATTCATAGATGTAAAAGAGTAAACAAAGCAGGCAGATAAACCAAAGACAAGTTAAATATGAAGACATATAAAAGACAAAGTTGAAAGAAAGTCCAATAAAAAGCAGCGTGAAAGTCAGCCAGTGTGAGAGATAAGAAAACAAAATATCAAAGAAGCAAACAACAAATCAATAAAACAAGGACAACTTCCATTCAGTTAAATAGGTATCTCTATCTTCTTGCATGAAGATATTTTATTTCCCTTGAATAAATCTTGGTTAGTTAACAGGATATTTTGTATTAAGTTTTGTATAAATACTTCAACAACTTGAAGTCTTGAGTGTGGATTCCTGAACATTTCTATAGTTGAATTGATCTACTACTAGAGGGTTTATTGTAACTTTTCCAAGTTGACAAACAAGACAATAATAAAGGAATTTCTTTATAGGATTCATGTGTTGAGCTACTTCAGTGACGTATATTTCAATTGTTCATGTTATTTTTCTTAAGTATTCCATAAACTTGCATTTTTTTCTAAATGAGAATGGTATAACATGAATATTATTGCAGAATTTGTTTAAGTACATTCTGTTCTGAACTATTATTCAGTTTAATGTTTTCTTCTGATATATGGATTTGAGAATCCTTAAGTGCTCCCTTATCCCGATTAACCTCTTTCACCTTCCTTCATCATCTAGTTTAAGGAATCCTTAACTTCTCCTTGATCCCGATTGAAAACCACTTCACCATTCAGCCTAAAAGATTTGTTTTTGCTCAGCTACCCTACCCTGTAACACTGCTTTTATAATTTGTTTCTATTCTATTTTTATTGCTATATTGACTCGATAGCCCAATGGAAAATAGACAGGCACCTATCCATTTAAATCAGTAATTCCACCAAAAAATCAAAATCAAACCAAATCAATCTTACATAACTAGCCTAAAATCAATTAAAAGAACAAAGTTAAATCATTAAGAGAGATCCCTCTGTGAGCATTAGGAAGGCTAGATCCTAATCTCCAAAGTGGTTGATAGTTACCTCTAATATTTCTTTAAACACACATAACAACCCTTGGAAATTTTGGAGTGATAACAATGTTGGACCACTTGGAATGGGAATCCAAGGGTCATGCCAATGTAATATAAATGTACATCTATGGTGACTAATAAGATAACTCATGCTTATCCTTCTTTCTATGTGTGTGTTCTCCATTCACCATGTGTGTGTTTAATATGGTATCATAGCGGATGATTGCTTGGCCACCCTTTCGAATCAACCCTAAATTCTAGATACATTCTTTACCTTGTCTACATTCCAAAATAGAAATTGTGCGAGTCTTTGCAAGCCAGCAGACAACGCTCTTCATCCGAACCGGTCAATATTTCGATTTTACGCCGAGAGCCTGTTTTATAAAAACGCCTCCGACAACAACCTAACCCTTCGAGAAAGTGAAGCATTCACTTCAAAAAATTTCACGGAGAAAGAAAACTATGAGCTTTTAGTAAATTCCATCAGTGATTACTGTAACATAATGTATTGAAATTTAACTTGCAAATATGTAACAACTACAGTGTCACATTTGTGTTAGGGCCTCTTAGCATGCTTGAATAGTGCATGTTTGACCATTATTCGATAGCCATGAACAATTTCAAGTATTTAAGCAGCTATATGTACCGTGGTGAACATGTTCCATACGTCCGTGTTTGAGAGTTAAAAAAATCCTATGGACTTCAGAATCCATATCTCAAACATACACCCTACACACAGCTTCTATATTTTAGACGAGAAATATCTCGACAACTCCTCGATCCTCTCGGCCTCTCGACCCCTCGACTCCTCACATACCCATTTGAATTCTCTTCACAACTCTTGTCCCTACACTCTCGCTCTCCCTTCGCGATAAATCGTGGCTCTCTTCTCCTTGAATCCTTTCACGATGCCTTTCCATGGCACCCACTACACAACTCCCACAGTCCTCCGAACGCCTTGTCCGGCTCCGGGGGGCCGTGACCGCAAGCAACAACAAGCATAGCCCAAGACGGTCGATACGTTGGCGCGAGAGCAACGCTCGCCAGGGAGAAAGTCCGCCGCTGCGACTCCTCCCCCCATGGTATTAGAGTGAGAAATATTCCATGAGAGGTTCTCACATGGATTTAATATTCACTTATATTATATTGCGGTTTTGAATTGATAATATGTGTGTGACTTGGTATATTGTACGAGTCGTTTGAGGATTGTGCATATACTCACAATACTAGAAATATGTGTTGTATAAAAATAATGTAAAGGCATCAAGAAAACCTTGTTGTCCTAAAGGTTTTGAAGAAGGTGGCGTCGTTTGGTCATGGAAAGGTGAAGCAAAGTCATTCCCAGATAAATGACTCCTCATCGAAAATCATTATTGGGTTGTTTATATAACAAATTCATTGGTTCATATGTTGCTTTGTGCACGCGGTTATGAACTCTCATATCTTTTTACTTGATTGTATGAGGAATTGTTTGTTGTGAAACCAACTCCAAAAATAGAAGAAAAGAGATATCAACGCCTTAGAAATAAGCCACTTCGAGAGGCAACAACTCCAATACATTACATGAATGAACAATTCTTGATGATACAAATTACAAAACCTCCTTTCTATATATGGAGTCCATGGGGCCACAATGTAATCCTAGTGGGGCCACAATGTAATCCTAGTCAACCTAACAATAATAATGTAAGGGCACAATAATAACAATATGGGGGTTACGGAGGTACAAAAATAACAATAAGAGGCTACACCAAGAGAGAGGTGAAGATTTTCCCACGATCACCTCTTTGAGATGAAATTTGGGAGCCGAAAAAGCCTAACTTCCACAGATCTGGATGTATCTCGAAAAATATTGTGAACCAAGCACAAAATTATGTGAAGATGTTCCTTAGGATTTATTCACTCTCTAAAAATTTTTGCTTCAGAATCTTCGTAGAAAACATAAAAATGCTGATGACACCATAGTTAAATTCGGGAACTTTGCAAAAAGCCCTAACTTGCCTAGATCATATCTCAAAAATTTTTGAAAATAAGCTCAAAATTTTATGACAATCTTCCTCGGATTTAGGCTTTGCGGTCTAAAATTTCAGCTCGAACCTTCATAGGAAAAATGTTATAGCAAAAAATTCCATGATGGTTGTTTGGAGTAACAGAAACCCTAGAATCTAAAGCTACGATACCAAATGTTGTGAAACCAACTCCAAAAATAGAAAGAAAAGATATCAACACCTTAGAAATAAGAAAATTCGGGGGAAACCTCCAATACATTACATGAATGAACAATTCTTGGATTGATACAAATTGCAAAACCTCCTTTCTATATATAGGAGTCCATGGGGCCACAATGTAATCCTAGCCGACCTAACAATAATAATGTAAGGGCACAATAATAACAATATGGGGGTTACAAGGGTACAACAATAACAATAAGGGGGGCTACACTAACATAATAAGGGATTGCACTATTAATATAGGGACTTAACATTGTTGTTATGTTGAAAGGGTTGTGACTATTGAAAAATCCAACGTTGATATATCAACTAAGAGTGCTCGCTTCATATGAACAATGATATGAAGCTCCAGAGGGAAGAGTTGCTTGTTCGTTACATGGAAATGGTGAATCGAGGAGCCGACGAATGAAAAAAAATAAAAAAATTCCATTATTGTTATTGTAATTACTGCTTACTGGGTTTTTAATTGCAGTATTGAATGTGCGGGCGGTTTAATGATTTTCCTGATGGATAGTTGATTTGGTGCAACTGAATTTCTTTCAAGGGATGACCAGTTTTGTTTTTTGTAATAAAGCTGACCAAAAAAAAAATTGATCTCTCGAATTGGTAAAATCTGTTTGAAGTGAGGGTTCACACCACCATATTAAAACGAAGAATTTTCTCTTCAAAACCTTGTTAAAGAGCTTTCAAATTTCTTGACAGGGTGATGACTGTTTTCGTGGTATGATTTGGAGAAGTTTGGGCCACACCTCTTCTAGAACTCGAACCAGTGTAGGGCATAAATTTAATATTTGAAGACATGTTATATTTTTGAGGGACTCAAAGTATCATCAAAGCATTGCATTTGTTTGAAAAATGGCTCTAATGGGTGCAGAATTAGAGTTTCTCAATACTTTGATACACTCTGCTATTGACAACACAATCCAAATTAGAAAAGACTCTCTTTTTTACATTAAAACTTGCTTGCAAAACGCACGAGACAATATTGAATTTTTACAACTAGAATCTCAGTTCCAGCGAGATGAGCTTCAACATAAGCGTAGTTATCATTCTGAACCTATTTTTGTTCATAACATTGAGATAAACTCACATCAGCAACAAGAAATTGACGAGGCAGTATCCATTTCAAAAGTAGATGTGCAAAAAGATGCAATAATGCAACATGCACCTCCCAATCCCATCATCAGACCTTGGTAAGAGCTTGTCCGTAACAAGCACATAACAGGTCTTGGATATGACAAGGAGTTGTCCTTTCATATTCTGGACTACTCCAAGCCCATTCAATTTCAGAGTGCCGAATTTCTTCATGACAGTTCACCTTCAGTTGTTCCAAATCCCGCTCCTTCCACAACAACAACAACAAATTGAAAAAATCCAATCGAGTTGGCCATATGAAAGATCATGTTTTGATCTTCACCCATGCAAGCACTGTGGTTGGCACACCCATTCTTCACACAGATGCTTCAAAAACAAGCCTCCTATAAGAAAAAATATTAATCTTGGATGGATCGCTTCTTGGCAATGGGCATCAACAGCTAAGAAGATGTTTAAGTCGCATGTCAGAACTTGTTCTTGAATATTGAACAATCTTGCAGTTGAGTTTTCGCCATCATCTCACCTTGTACCTGGCAGGGGGAACATGGTGGTCATCTACAAGCTTCGAAGCCACATCTAGCGAGCCTGAGCCACAATCTCTCATTCCAGATTCAGAGTTGTAGCCAGAGACACAGCAGTTCAAGCGAGCATGAGCCACAACTTGTCATTCCAGATTCAGATTTGTAGCTAGAGACACGAACGCCCATGAGCATTCCTTTGGTTGGTGGACAACCTTAAACCATCTATGCGAGGTTGATATTCTTCCTCTTGAAAGAATTCAGAGCACTTCCTCTAGTAGAAGACTTCAGCTTCTTGCCAGTTTTGGAAGAGTTCCAGGAAATGCATTAAGCATTCCAGTGTTGGTGGTCATCCTTAAACCATCACAGGTTGTAGACCTCCCTTCTTCTAGGTTGAAGGTCTCCCTCTTCAAATATGACGGACACTTCCTCTAGCAAAAGCTCTCAGCTTCTTGCCAGATTTGGAAGAGTTCCGGGAACTGCACTAAGCATTCTAGTGTTGGTGGTCATCCTTAAAACACCTATTTATGGCAACATTTCAGAGAGCTAATTTAGCCTAAGTGTTGCCATGCATACTTTGCAGATTTGTATTACAACTCTCTTCTTGGACTCACACATACGCCTTCGGATTAAGGGGGGGAATGTTGGACACCTAATCCTCTATGGGTAGGTGTGGAAGCCGAACAATCATAAAGGAGTCCAAGTGAGCTTGGAATGCGAAATCCAAGAGTCACATAAATGTAATATAAATGTACATCTATGGTGAATAATAAAGTAACTCACACTTATCATATATTTCTATGTGTGTGTTCTCCATTCACCCTGCGTGTGTTTAACATTAAGCATTCCAGTGTTGGTGGTCATCCTTAAACCATCATAGGTTGTAGACCTCCCTTCTTCTAGGTTGAAGGTATCCCTCTTCAAATATGAGGGACACTACCTCTAGCAGAAGCCCTTAGCTTCTTTCCAGATTTGGAAGAGTTCCGGGAACTGCACTAAGAGTTCCAATGTTTGTGGTCATCCTTAAACCACCTGTTTATGCCAACATTTCAGAGAGCTGATTCAGCCTAAGTGCTGCCATGCATACTTTGCAGATTTGTATTACGACTCTGTTCTTGGACGCACACATACCCCTTCAGATTAACGGGGGGAATGTTGGACACCTAATTCTCAACGGTTAGGTGTGGAAGACGAATGGACAAATGGAGTCCAAGAGACCACTTGGAATAAGAATCCAAGGGTCACACCAATGTAATATAAATGTACATCTATGTCGAATAATAAGACAACTCATGCTTATCCTATCTTTCTATGTGTGTGTTCTCCATTCACCATGCGTGTGTTTAACAAACAGTGTGAAGGATTCCTTAATACCTCATTTGTACGGTAAGAACAATGCACATGAGATGTGGATGGCTCTTCAGATTTTTTTACAGAATAAGAACAATAAGTGGGTATTGGTATTGGAGGATAAGTTGAAGTCCACCAAGATGATAAAGGGTGAAGGAACGACTTCATATCTGACGAGGTTGTCTCTGGTTCGAGATGAGCTTGCTACTGTCGGTGTCAAAGTTTCATATGCGAAGATGGTAAGATTGCCTTGAAAGGGGTCATTGAGGGAGAGGGATGGAAGCCCTTAATCAAAGGAATAATTGCCAGGGAGAAAATGCTAGACTATTATAGATGATGGGACAACTTCATTCAGGAAGAGTTGCAAGACAAGGACCTTCATCCATCGAGGAAGGAAGATGAGGATGTGGCACTTACAACATGAATGAAGGGTAAGACGAAGAAGGACATGGGTAAATTCAAGTGTTTCAACTATGTCAAGATGGGACATTATTCGTCAAGATGTCTGTTGAAGACATGAGATGATGAGAAGAGGAGGAAAGGAAAGAAGGTCATCGGTGTTTCCACTTCAGCTGAGTTGGATGATCTCTCCACGAGATTGGAAGAGGAGGAATTTGCTATGATTTCTCATTTATTACAAGTTACTATCAAGGAGAATGGATGGTACGTGGACAATGGTGCGACGAAACATATGATAAGGTCATAAGAGGTTTTTGAGACTCTAGCTGAATGGGACTCGAAGTTGCACATGGTGGTGGGTGACAAGAGTCAGTTGGATATCTAAGGATCAGGAGTTGTGCCATTTAGGATGGAGAGAAGACGTATGATGCAGGTCCAAGATGTAATGTTTGTACTAGGACTCATATATGGTGTTATTTCTGTCTCGATGATGGGGAGGAAGGGGTTTGAGGTCTTATTCTAGGATGGGAAGGCAAGACTCAGGCCTAGAGGCTTTAAGTGCGATTAAATTGCACTCAGAGTTAGAGAGCATGGTAGCTATAGGATGACGGGAAAGCCTAAGGATCATCGAAAGAAGTAGGGGAAGGTGCAGGTTCCAGAGAAGTAGGAGTAGATGCAGGCTTTAGAGGAGTAGGTACAGGTTCTCGAGAAGAAGGTATACTTTTCCGAGAAGGTCCAGGTTCCAGAGGCTCAAAGGGAGTCAAGTTCTAGAGGGAGTTTTAAAATTCATAGGGAGACTCTACAACCCAAGAAGATCACATGGTCAGTGGGGAGCAAGGGTACTTCCACATCTAGAAATAAGGAATCATGGTGAGATTGGAAAGTGATACATGAGAAGAAGAAGAAGCAAGAGGTTTCCAGTGACAGTGACACTTCCGAGAAGGGTATAGTTCATCGTACAGGGATTGTTGTGATTGTGAGCACTCGGAGTTGGGAAAGTGTTGCAAGCAATGATGGTGATGACGAAGTACTTCCTAGTCATGGAGGTACCTCCCTTGCTAAGAGGGAGTGCTAATTTGTGTATATTGGGAGGTAGCCCTAGGGTTCAAGGTTTGGAGGGAAAATCACCACAAGGGAAGCTTGTGGGCTTGGAAACCAAGAGTGTGGTTTTTCACCCATCTTGATTTGGGCCAAAACCGTGATGGAGGTACAACAAGTGATGGATGAGGATGATAGTTCTTGACGATACGATTCCAACGCAATGAGAATCATCTGAATCCAAGTTGTCGTTAGAGAGAAATGAAGTTTTGAAGTTGACAAGGTAATTATTGGTTGCCAAGTCATGTAGGCTTGGTGTAAACAACTCCAATATATGTTTATCTTCAATAATTCGTGTAGCCCCTTTGTTGTGTATAAATAAAGGGTGAAATGAAGTCATTTTAGCATCCAACTATGTGCAATACATCTCTAAAATTGAAGGAGGCACATCTGCAAATAGAAGGAGCCAAGGAGCAGCGTGAAAGTAGCCTAAAACAATGTGGGTACTTCTATGTGGAGAGACCAAGTTACTGTAGGTACGTCAAATCTTTTTGAGGGCAAGTTAAGGGTTGTTTCAAGTGCGTTTTTCTAGGCAGAGAAGGCCACATGGTTAGAAGACAAAACATAGTTTTTTTTAGGGTAGCGTGGTGGAGTTTTGGGGGAGGTCGTAAGCCTACAAAAATTGTTGTGCTAGGTCGCAGGACATAGACAACAACTGGTCCATGTCTTGGGGTGTGTTTGGGGTCAAACAAGCCACAAAGAGGCAATGTAGGAGTGGAGGGATTCTCCCTTGGAGGACCACAACCATTAGAGGCTTGCTGTGCTGATTTGCGTGGAGGATAAGGGATGAAGTGTGATGCCCTAACCAGTGATGCAGTGATAAAAATGCAACAAGGTGAACAACAATGTTTTGGGAGGTGTATTGGGTGTAGGTGTGATCGGATTGAAACATGTTTGGAGTAGCCTGTTGATGCCATGTGTATGACATTCTGAGGTGGTGAAGTGTCATCCTAGGAGTAGATTGAACGGTGACTGGACTAGGTGCAATAGGTTTGTTGGAGGGCAGTGTGTTGGCTACCCAAAGTAGCCCTAGACAAGCTATCTTGAAGAACAAAGAGCAGTTGAAGATTCGGTGAAGATAGGTGCCAAAGTGCAACACCTTGATGGACAAAAGTTGTTGCTAGCCTAGAAGTTTGGAGCTTGGGTATTGGCTAGTCCATAGAGAAAATTGAATCAACCCATGTACACTCTACATATGGACATGCATCAGTGTTCGGTGGTAGCCCTCCTGGAGTCTTGATGTGTAGTGGCCTTGATGGATTAAGGAACTACTAGTGAGCAGTACGGGTGTGAAGGAACGACAGGACAAGATATGACAGAGAAGAGTTGCAACCAAGTTTGTCATTTTATCTTATATACCATAAACTGTTGTATTATTCAGATTTGTTTTAATATAACTAAGATTGGTGATTGTACAATAATGTGCAATTTTGTTAAAAATGTGTATATTGTGTATATGTGATTTATTGCTTTATATTTTTCGTTGTGCAAAGTAGTTCATGGTTGAGATTATTGGTTTGGTGTCATTAGTGATTTAAGACTTTAACCTAGACCCAAGGTCATAGAAATTCAGCATAGCCTTGTCCTCTGAATTTCCCATTCTCCCTGGCTGCATGGTTGAAGATACTTCCCTATGACTAGGTTTATTATTCAACTCTGCCTACATCCAGATCAAACCTATCCCAACCTCCTACTTTGGGTTCCTGTCTTTTAGGGCACAAAAAATTATTCCCCTGATATTAACTCTGATTTATATCTTTCACGAATAAAATATATTCTCTTCACAAGTTTGGGTTACTTTCACATAAAGAATTTTTTTTTGACTAATTTTTCCCTCTGAAATAAGGCTTCTCAACTTCCTTTAATAATACTTGTAAGCTTCCCTGATATCGGACTAAGGCCCTTCAACCATAGTGCACCTAGGGTTGAAGTCATTTAGTCTATGAATAGGGTTGAGACTATTTGACCCTATTCTAGGACATTCAATCTCAACCAGGATTTCATGAGAAGGGCTAAAGAGAGAACAAACCGTAGTGGACTAACTTAAAACAAGGTGGTTCCTTCAAGGCTGCTCTTTCACCATAGCTCTGATACCATGTTGATTTTTCAAAACTTTTTATTCTGATAATAACTTCCAATGATTTCTTAATTTTTTTTTTCCAAGGAAAAAATCGTAATTTTTCATTAGTATAAAAAATTACATGTTTAATTTTACATTTATCATCATAGCAAATCACTGTTCCTCTAAAGGAAAAATGGAGTATCTGCAATCTATGCAAGTATGCGCCTAAACAAGCTATCTACCCTATACATATGCATGCTGAAATAAATATAAAAGCCGGTATCATGCAAATAGCATGACAGACTCAAAAAATAATAACAGTCTGACAAAATGCAGTCATGGAGTGACTGCTCCCATATCTCGGAACACCTCTATGAAAGGTCTGTGATAGTATCTGTAGATCTGTGGGCCAACATGTTCCGTGATGTGCCAACAACCCCAATCTAGCTCCGCAGCTTCTTTGGAAAGTTGGTTTGCCACTTGGTTCCTCTGCCTATATATATGAGTAATAGTAATAGGATCAAATTATGTTTTTAGATAATGAACTTTTCTCAAAAGTGATGTGAGCGTGTGTGAGTGACACTGTGCCAGAGAATTAAACCAGTTGATAACAATTTGAGAGTCACCAAAAATCTGCAATCTGTTGCATCCTTTTTCCTGGGCAAAAACAAGGAGTAATCGGAGGCTAAGAAGCTCGTAAAAGTTATTTATACTCGGCCCTAAACCCATCTTGAGATGGAAATAGTGAGTATCGGATATATGAAGAACCGCCCTGCCCCCACACCCGTTAATATTTGATGCCCTGTCAAAATATGCCCGAGGGTAAGAGTTGTCAATATATTTGAGTACAGTGAGACGGATAGGGAAGGTTTGCAATCTTCTGGTAAGAGATGATAAGTAGCTAAAATGGAAGTGCAGATAAGCTCCCACATGACCTGTTTGCCATAAAAAATGCATCTGTTCCTCCCGGCCCAGATGTCCCAAGCCAATAGCAGCGGAAGATTATGCATCTTAGAACTGGAAGTCGCATTCTACCAGTTGGACCAGGCATCAGTCAAAGATACACCATACCAAGTGAGATCGCAGCCCAATGAATAAGTAACTAGAATCCAGAGATCCTCGACAAATGGGCAATCTAGGAAAATATGCTTTGTTTCTTCCTCTTGGGCTAAGCAAAAACAACATCTGGAGGGGCCTTGAGTAGCCCATTTTTTGATGTTTTCCATAGTCGGAATGCAGTTTTGAAGAATGCACCACATCAGCAGTCGGGTCTTATGCGGCACTTTGAGTTTCCAGATAGAGTGCCACCACCAAGATTTTTCAGGGGGTTCCTTATGCGCATTAAGTGTGATGTAACCAATCTTAGGTGAGTATCTGCCACTTGGTGAATGTGCCCATAATAATTCGTCATCGTGTTTTGTAAGATAGATATGAGTAGCCCGAAGAGTTCGGATATATCTGTGCCAATTGGGATGTCCTTCAAGTGGTATACCAAGAGCATCCGCCGATAACCAACCCTGTTCCAGCCAGTCATTCCTTCTATTATCAACCACCTGTGATATATACTTAATCCCAGCCTGGGCCAAATGATTGATGATGAACTGCGGCAGTTTGAAGTGTCTACCACTTCTCGACCATGAGTCCATCCCCACACGAACCAAATTACCCACACCAATTTGCCGAGAGAGACCTTGCTGAATAAGGTGTGCTGACTTGGTAATAGCCTTCCAAATAATGGAAGAGCCCGTCTTGTACTGTATGTTGCCACGGATCCAATCGAAAGAATGCATCGGGGCAATATATTTTGCAACAGTCACCTCCCTCCAAAGACTCTATCCAGTGATAAGGTGCCAAACCTGTTTTTCAGTGAGCACAGATGTGAATGTGGACAAATCTTTTATACCCCAGCCACCCCAATCCTTTGGATGACTAATTTGATCCCATGCAACCCATGCAAATATGCGCTCCTAACAATAGTTATGCCAGAGGTACTGACAACAGATTTATTGAATGCGGTTGATCACCCCTTTGGGCAACTAAGCCAAAGACATCCAGTAGACAGGTATGGCCTCCAGTACTGATTTGATAGGCGTCAATCTCTCGAAACTTATAAAGAGAGCCACCGATGGTACCAAATGTTGATTCTGCGCTCAACTTTTGCAATCAGCCAATTCCAGTCCTTAACTCAATAATCATTTGGCTTGAGGTGAAACCCGAGGTATTTAAGCCCATCACCAACATGTCTGTGCTCAAATGGAAAATGCGTGTGGGCATGTCTAAGTTCATGTGTAGAGCACCTTGTTTGTATAATGGTGAATTTGGTGTGATTAGGAGCCATTCCTGTAGCTCTGCAGAAAATCTACAGAATATTGTCAAATTGAGTGACATCCTGACAAGAGCCATTCAAAAATATTATCACATCGTCCACAAATAATAAACGAGTCAGCCTCAAAAAATCATTTAATAAAATTCCATTCAAATCTCCAGATTCCTTTGCCTTTTGGATGAGGGACGAGAGTCCCTCCATGACCAATACAAAAAGCAAAGGTGATAGAGGGCAACCTTGTTGAAGTCCCCTGCTAGCATGAAAAAAAATCTGTGACAGCCCCATTAATAAGGATGCTGAAGGTAGCATTTCTGATACATCCCATAATCTAGTTAGTCAAAGAGGGAGGAAACCTCGTATGTAGAAGTGTAAGATGGATGTAGTGCCAGTTTACATGGTCAAAATCTTTGGCAAGATCAATTTTAAGGATATTGCTTTTAAGGTTTTTGGTCTTGATGGTGTGGAGCACCTCTTGAGTAGTGCCAATGACTTCATGAATCCGTCTGTGGTGTAGAAAATAAAATTGTTCCTTAACAATGTGAATGGAGAGGATAGGTTTGATACAATTGGCAATGATTTTAGCAATGATTTTATAGGTGCAATTGTAAAGGGATATAGGCCTGTAGTCATGGAAGGAGGTGGGGTGGTCGGATTTGGGAATTAGAGAAATGAATGTAGTTTTAAATCCATCAAATATCCTGCCAGATGATCTGCTGTCTTCGATGACCTGAAGAAGGTCTCCACCTATAAGTTCGAAAAAGTGTAGATAAAATTCAATGGGCCAACCATCCAGACCTGGGATCTTTTCCTTTTTGAACCATTTTAGCACTCCTTAAATCTCCCCCATGGTGACAGGACTACAGAGAACCTCCGCTTGCTCCTCATCAATGAATCGATGAAATGATTGAGCAATGTTCATGAGATCTGGCATATTGTTATTGAGGGGAGAACGGTATTAGTTAGTGAAATGATGAATACCCATGTCAACTAACTGTGAATGGGATTTGGCAGTGTAACCGAATTGATCAGTTAATTCCATATGGTGTTGATGGTACGTCTGCCATTTGCACATTGCTGAAAAAATTTGGTGTTTTCATCCCTTGCTTTTAGCCAGATTGCTCTGCTTTTTAATCTCCAATCCTCTTGTTGTCTAAGAATTTTAGCCCTGTTGTTTTCGAGAGTAATCAGCTGTTGCTTGGATGACTCCGACTGAAATCCCACATAATCTGAATCAGTTAGTAGCGAGATCTCCAGGTCTCTTATGCTTAATTCCTTTGTCTCAAGACATCTTTTATTTCGCACCCATTGGATAGTATGCGCCTTTATATGTTTTAGATTATTGTAGAAAACTCTGGACGGCTCCAAATCTGGGAAGAGATTGCAATGCTGTCAGTGCATTCTGACAAGATCATGATATTCAGGGTCCTGAAGCCATATGGAGTTGAATTTAAAGGGGGAATTAGGTTTGATATCCTCAACAAGGAATTCAAAATAAATAGGTGAGTGATCTGAGGCCCCCCCAGTACCCACCCACTGTCTGGTCCAAGCCAATTGTTGATGGAATCTCTGTTTAATAAGGAACCTGTCCAGGCGTCGGGCCAGTGTAGCCTCCCCAGTACGTCTATTGCTCCATGTGGGTTGTTTCTTCGGCAAATTTATATCAATGAAGTCTGCCTGTTCCAGGAGCGAGGAAAATAAATCAGAGAGTGGATCAGGGACCGCATGAGGCCCCCGTGATTCAGAGATTCCAATCGAAAAGTTTAAATCACCTCCCAAGATAATCTGATCATTTTGAAGGTGCGGGTAGTTTAATAGAGATTGACAAAAGACCTCTCTATGAGCACATGGTCCATATACATTAATCAACGAGAAGGGTAGTGCAATTGCACCAGTAACAACCTGCATGCCAATGACCCCTTCGATCCCCCAACAATTTAGCAATCAGATAGTTCTATTGTTTATGCCCAATGCAATTCCCCTAGATCTGCCGCATGCATCATTTGCCACAAAAGTCCAGTCAAGTAGAAGTGAACTAAGAATTCGGGATATAACAACACCATCCCCTAGAGTCTCTTGGAGGAAAATCACATCAATGGGGACCAAATGAAGTAGTTGTTTGAGTGCCAGTTTCTTATTAGGGTTGGCCAGGCCCCTACAATTGAAAGAAATACATATCACTAATGAGACCCCTCTTTGGGTTTCCTTGCTCTAAGAACCCGAAATAGTGACGATTGAGTACCTGCTTCAACCTCTAAATTTTCCCTTCTGATAGCCTTGGATAGAGCTGAGGGTCTGCCTCGAGATTTAGAAGGAGTGAGGCCAAAAATCAAACCAATCCCAAATTCATTCACCTTGGGTGGCGACAAGGATCGAAGGAAGTAGGGATGGCCGGTGGAAGAGGATGTATTGGACGGGTGGGAGGAGAGGGCCGAGATCTTCGCAGAAGTATGGGGGACAGTGGGTGGAATGGATGGAGGGGCCGATGCAACAGAATAACAGATGGATGGTAACAGACTATTAATTTGATGCGCAATATCAGGTAAATAAGGAGAAATAGACATAACAGGTAAAGATAAAGAAATACATGAAGTGGATGAGGGCAGAAAGTTACCCTGAATTGAGGCCGAGATTCCATATGTTGAGCTGGGTGGCATGGGATGGGTGCGCTTATGAGTTGTCTTCCGGTGTGGTAGCACCGCGTCAGGCTGAGAAGTGGCCTCCTGCTAACCCTCCGATGTTGATAAAATGGTGACAGGGTCAGTTTGCATAGCCATGTGTGTCACTGACTTATGGGTAGTGCATGCAACTCCCAAGAGGGGGCATTCTTTATACAGATGCCCAACTGCGTGACATCGCCTGCAACGGAATGGGATGCCCTCGTAATCTAACATTTGTTGCCAGACCATCCCTTCAAAAAACATGTTGTAGTTGTCATGTAATCCATCCCGAGTGTCCAAGAAAACAAGAATACGAGCCACATAGTAGATGCTCGTCTCAAGGAAGGATCTGTCATGGTCAAGGTAGAGACCGAAGTCTTCTCCAATACTACGTAGGGCTACATCATTCCAGAACTTCATAAGAAGTCCGGGGAGGCGAATCCAAATCAGACTAGCACCAAAGTTTTCCTTGTAGGGATCAAAGAGGGGAGACCATCTTTTAAGTAATACCGGGTGCATCTCGATATGCCAGTATTTAGTAAGGACCCAGTCAATCGAACCTCCAGAAGCTGCTCCAGTATGCCTCCCCAAATCTCAGCCGTCCAGATCCTGAGCTGCGCTATGGTGTAATTTATACCTCTAACCTTCCCCACAAGCATCGTAGCAGCCGTCTGATGTAAGTACGCCATGCCCCTGTCCCTGCCAAATTTTGAGGTGCGACTGTGTCTGTTTATGGCCGGCTTCGATTTTTTTACTCTTCTGCTAAGACTGTGGGGTGCATCAGATGCCCCTTCAGGAAGCCCTAGGCCATCAGAGTCGGATTCGGGCCAGGCGTCATCCAACTGAGCATCAAATGGGATGTTCATGAGGCAACCAGAAGCAGCATTCATAGCCCCAGAGGAAGAAGGTAGAAGAGTAGTCTGATCGCCGGAAATGCAGAGGCTTGAAAAAGGGAGCGCGTCCACCCCATTGAGTGCAGATAGCTCCAGTGTACATGGGGTCTGCCTGGTCGGTTGAAAAGACAGATATTCTGGAGTGATCTGGGCCTGAAATTCCCAAAGCCTAATGACTGAAGGCGACGGAATAGTAAAACCCGGTGAGCCCGCCTCATGTAGAAATGGTTCCGAGCAACCCGCATTACTGATCGACAGCGAAGGTTCAAGTTGGTGGGAATTTTCAACTGGCTCCATGTCCAGCATGTCGTTCACCTCAGCAGATGACCTTTGGTCCCAGATATCCATGCCTTCCAGGGGGTCGGCATAGTAGTTTAGCTCCTCATCATATTTGTCCATGACCCAAGGTGATAATACCGCCACAGTATAATAAAGCCCGTGGCTCAGACTGCGCCAGTGACTGCCACCAAACCTTACAGAGTAGCAGGGTCTTGAAAGTGAAGGCGCAAATGGTGGCCTCAAATAATGTGACCGACTCAAGCAAGACAAATGGATACACTGCGAAAAATCTGTCGGTGTAAGTGATAGTGGGACCAAGCCACCATGAGAGGTAGTGACAGTCAACAAAGAACCTCGAAAGCCGCAGGCAGGAAGAGCAACCTGCCAGTGAATCTGCCCAAATACAGTGCAGCACTCAAAACCTATGTCCACCAGCACAGGTTAGAGCGAAAAATAGAGTAGTGTTGCCAATCGAAACTGCAAAGAACCAATGGTTGAAGGGCAATATCTAGGAGTGTCATTGTTAGAGTATCAATGCATGTCAATCTGCACAGAGTCGACAATCATGAAACACAAAGTCCATGAACCTTGCACAAAAACCCTAAGCCGCCATTGCTAGGGTTTTCCCATCCTTCAAAGGGAACATCCTTGCTGCAACCCTCCTCTTAATTAATCCTTCTAGTGTCACATTTATCACTAAGTAATTATACACAGAAAATATTAGCAATAAAAATAATAATGACAACATGATCATAAAGAGATAACGAAACACAAGGCACATGAATGATTTTATCCTCAGAAAAACCTAACTAGAGAAAACCCCAACAATTTTTTCTTACAAAAAAGATTCAATTCAACAAGAGATACAATATGATTTTTCGAGCCAAATAAAGTCAAACTACCCAATAAACAAGCCCAGGTCAAACCTTGTCAAATAATGATATTTTTGGCCTTCTAAATAGTTGTTCAACTCAGGTAAACTAGGTTGAATTTTGTTCTCCCACACCTTCACAGAGTTTCAGTCTACTGCCTAGAGAAATGCATAGAAAAACTTCAATCTACTCCCACATGTGCGAAGTCAAACATAGGTCAAACAGAGATAAGAATGAGCTTGGTCAACACTTGAATGTCTTGGTAAACTTTTGTTTTTCTCCTCTCTTTCCTTCACATAGATGAACAGAAGATATGATGATTGTGTGATATAAATTTCACTTCAAGAGAGGAAGTAAATTGGCAATATATAGTGGTTTGATGAGCCCAAATAGGTGTGTATTTTAGGGCTGGCTGACTTAAATTTTAGGAGGCAAAATTCGAAATACAAAATTTAACTTTTTCCTTCTTTTATTCGGAGTCGACTTAAAATCAAATTTATATTTTCCTTCTCTTTTCATTTTGTGTTTTTAAGCAATAAATGAGTACCGACCGCAACTACCAAATTTCAACAATATCTAGGGGGTAAGATGATGCAAAGGCTAAGAGAGATCCAACAATTAGTTTTCCACAAAATAAAATATCTAGAAACTGTAATGTTGTGAAGAGAATACAAGTTCATAGAGGTGGAGAGAACTTAAAAGGAAATGAGGTGGTGATATCGGGAGGATGAGGGAGTTGTAAATACTTTAATCACATACATAGATGCATTGACTGAGCCTACTAACCTAAGCATTATGACCAAATCTACATAAGAGCATAACCAAGAAGAAACATTTGAAAATTGTTTCAAGTTTGTGTCATTCTATTATTGTAATCCTACTTATTGTCATACCATCGAGGAAGCAAACCAAAATGGTAGTTAAGTTGATCCATCGTACATCCTACTCTCTAAATATTTTTAATATTATCAAGATCTCATGATCATAGCTACAAAACCACAAGTGTATGGATTATTTAGTAGTTCAAGTAACCCCACAATGATAACTTTAAATAGCATGAGTGTGACCTTTGAGGGGAGTTGGAAATTGTCTTCAATTTTATTTAGGACTTTGAGTGTTGCTATAGGATTAGAGATAATAATAAAACAGGAAATACCCTAGGGATTTTTATTGGTACAAAATCATCAATAATGGTGATAATTCAGTTGAATTATTCATTTATGTGGTTATCTTTGTTCCATGAAATAGGTGATAATGACATCAAGTGGTATTAATTCATTTATGATGCCATTTGGATGCATAAAGAACCTCAATTTCCATGTGACTAGTGGATGTAATAGCCTCGGGTTGATTTTCCATGTAAATGGAAGGACATTATATTGTAAAAATAAGACCAAGGTCATGGGACACGTCTTCCAAGTTAAATGGAGGGAAAAACATTAAACTGGGTATTACTTGTGGTTAGTTAATGGCTATCGAAATCGACATTGGCATTGGAAAAAGGAAAAGGGCAATAAATAATAATTAATTCAAGAAATAAAGGAAAAGAGGAGAAAATGAAGATGAAGATACAAGAATATGCATGCAAGGTGTTACGAGAATTAATCCCTCTTGCGGACAAGAGTGATATCCCTAGTACTCCAGCTAGTAACTAGAAACAAAGATCCATTTGAATACCTCTTTCTCTAGATTAATTGTATTTCAAGATCATTATAATAGTAAAGTAGAGAGGACATGCTCCTCCCTTAAAATCCAAATGTCTAATGTAGCCATTTGTCCCGTCGCTCCAAAGTAGTTCTCCAATGAGTAGAACACGCAATCAAATACAAGAAAAATAATCAAAGCATATGCAATATATAATAATAAAAAAGTAATAATACAACTTAGTGATCAAGGAGTATAAGTATTGACACTATTCCCATAAATACAGAAACAAAAAAATGAGAAGAAGAGATCCATATGTATAATCATAAATTAAAAAGAGCAATCTTACAACCGAATGCCTTCATGTTGTACATATTTTTCCTAGGGTCTTGAGAAATCGTTCTCCTTCAGTTTGATAATCCTTCCTCTCTAGGCAAGAAACATGGAGAAGTTATGGGTGTTATCCTCGGATTTTTGAAGTTGTGGAAAAGGAAAGTAAATACGAGGTAACCACAAACCAACCTTCAGATACAGAATCTAGCCAATCTGTATCCAGAGAGGGCTCTCTCTTTAAAATTTAGCTTTTTTCTTAGAAAATATTAGGCTAGTTATAAGTCCAAGAGTTTGTTTGAATTTAAATGGTGGAATCCGCCAACTAAGGGCACGATTGAGTATTTCAGGCCATTGGGCTATGGAGTCGAAAGGATGGCTTTACTGGATTAAGTTTTTACACCAAAGATGGCTTTGCAGGGCAAGATAGCCAAATAGAGAACAATTTTAGATATTAAAGTGAATGGAATGGATTTTGAAGGGATGAAAGGAAATTAAGAATCTTTCAACATGTTCAAAGAAAGAAAGTGAATGATTACAAATAAAGAGCAGTTAAGAATTCTTTACTATAGTAATCAAAATGTTTAAACCAACAAAACAAGAGCAATTAAGAATTCATTGTTTATAACCAGTTTAGAAGAAAACATTTAGAATAATCACAATTGAAATCAGAGTACACTTAAGCAATTTCTGATTTATTCTTTTTTGTCAATTATTCAGAAATGGAACACAATGATATTATAAACAGATATAAAACTTTTAAAACATGAGATAGAGAAGACTTATTGATCTGTAGTTAGACACATGAATCCTGCAAAAAGTCTTGAGCTTCAATTCATCATCCAGCAAGCCATAAAGAAATTTCTCCAAAGCACTTTATTCCAAAAAGTCAATGTTACAGCAAAGTAGAAGAATCCGCCCTCAATAAGTCAATCGAGGGCTTATTTATACAAAAAATGATACAAAATATCTCTTAACAAAACGAGATATAATCTAAAATGAATCACCAATAAGTTACAATAAAAATAGAGACAGATGGTCTCATGGATAAGACAAGAAGTAATCGATGTTGTGTTGTTTCCTCTTTTCGAGGGTGTGCTGGAGGCATGTGCTATATTTTGGTTCATCGTTGTCCTCTTCAGTAATTTTTTTTAACTGCCTTGCTTCACTGATACTCTTTGTTCTTACTGATACACTTTCAACTGAATTGATACTCTTTAACCCCCTTTTGTTCCTTTATCCTTTATACTGTAGTACATAGGCAAAATTTCATATTAGGATAAATTTTACAAAAGTTCCAACAAGTCTTCCCACCATTTATCTTCTGCTATTCTTGTCCGTTGAAGCTTCCTTAATGTTTCATCAGCCTCAGTATATTTGAAGAAATTAGGCTGGTTAGGAAACAAATGCCTTACTTCATGTTCCAGAAAAAACAAATTCTCTAATCTGTCATGAAGATTCCTTCCTGTAGGTAATGTTGCTTGTGATGAACTGGCTGAGGAATTGGCTAGATTGTGAGCATTTATGTCCAATTTCCTAACATAAGTTTCCAGGTCCATTATTTTATCTTCTAGAATTATAGGGCTAGGCAGCCCTTTATTCAACAAAACATTGAATCTTTCTCTGAAATTAATTATTTCTGCCTGCATGTCAAAACACCTTCGTTCCAAATTTTGCATAAGAGTTCTTTTGGTGAAAACTCTTTTTATTTCTAAGATTGTTGCAGTTCTATCTTGAATACCCACTTCTCCAAGCTGCTGTCTGGTTTGGGTGTTTAGAAACTGAATAAGCCGATTGGCTTCCTCAGGCCTATTTCCTAATTCTGCTCATGTGTTTTCAACTTCATCTAGAGCTGCTTTGACCAAATCATTCTGCTCGTACATTATATGAATTGAAGGCTAGATGTCTTTTATTGATTGGATAATATCATCCCAAAGAATTTCATTTATTTCTCTCAAAGGCTTCTCTAATGTGAGATCCTTTTCTAATGCTTTAACCAATTTTTCCAATCTCTTGATTTCTCTTGATTTGTCAGCAACACTCATTTTTGAAAGATCATATCTCTGTTCTAAATTGACAAGTTGTAACTTTGTGTGCTGAAGTTCAGTTACTTGAAGTTTCAAGTCATCCATTTGTTTTACTAATTGTTCTGAACTCAAATTTGAAGTGTCTGCCTGTGATGCCTCTGCTGGCTGACCTGTTGGCTGTGTACCTGTAATTGCTTCTGTTGTAGATGTTGGAAGAGCAAATTGTTTGTCTTTTAATGCTTGCTCCAGTTCTTTTTCTGTTTCAACCAATTTCTCATTCATTTTTAATAGCAAATCCATCATTTCTTCTTCAGAATTTTTCTTTATTATTTCTTCAGTTTGAGGATGTCTGGAGGCTGGCAATTTCAACTGCTTTCTCAAAGCAGCAATGTCATCATCTTTTTTCTTTATTAATGCTTCTATGCCTTTGACATCCTTTGGATTGTGTCCCAAACCAATTATTATTTCTTCCAATGTTTTTATCCTGTTATCTTTGGCTTGAGAAGAAGCCTTTTCAAGCTACAATTGTGTATTGGTGTTATCCAAAGAATCCTGTAACCTGTGAGCTGCCATTGCCTTATCAGTCAAAGTAGAATAGATCATTTCCCCAGTCTGCTTATGCAACTCAATCTAATCTAAAGGATGGATATCCTTTGCTAGGACTTCAAAGTTTGTCCTAATATAATCAGCAGTTGTTTGGGGTTGTTGCACCTTGGGTTTGAAATGGCTCATTAACATTTTGCCCTGTTGAATGTCAAAAGCTGACATTAGTCTTTCTTGATTCTTTGGAGCCATTTTCAAATATTGATTATATACTTGCATTTTCAGTGGATCATTCCTGGCCTTGATATTGATAAATGTCTTCTTTATATCTCTTGTATCTTTGACTACTGTTTTGAAAGAAGATATTTCCATACTTTGTTGCTTCTGTAGGTTTTCCCTTTGAGAGGTAGTAGATGCCCCACTGACTATATCTGTTTGCTGACTACCTGATTGTCCTTGTCCTTGACTATCAGAAATTTCTTGAAATGATTCAACTTTTGGAAGAGGATTCAATATCTGCCTTTTAGTATCATGATGCTTTGCAGATCTATCACCAGGGGTGGATGTTTCAGCTTCTCTCTTTTTCCCTTTTTCCAATTTAAGAGGAGTTTGAAGATTGGCAATTTCTGCCTCATTGATATGAACTGGAGTGATTTGTACTTGACTTTGTTCTTTAGATGTTTCTGGTAACTCTGTCATTGTGAATTTTTCAACTATTTGTATGTCCGGTTCTTTTTCTTTTCCTTTTGATTCTACTGCAATGTTTTTTTTGTAACTCCTACTGAATAATCCCAGTTGAGGAAGGGCCAACTTCTGATCTAGGTACCTGTACAAAAGAGTCTAGGTCAAGCATCTTCTCAAGATCTTTCATAACATTTCTTATATTGACCTGCTCAATATCATTCTCTATCAATGTGCCTTCTATCCATTCATCTGTATTAGCATATTTTTCAATCTCTGGAATTCTCTGATGGATGTATGGTGCTGATTTATTTTTCATTCTTTTATCACAAATGAAGTTGAATGGGTCATAAGGTGCCCAATAGAAACTCTTTTGTAATCTGAAACGGTCTTGTAATATCTTTTCAGCTTCCTCCCCTCCATCCCTAGAGTTACAGATAAACGGACCTAATTGACTTTTGATCCGGAGTTGAGCCTTCTTCTTTGCATTACAAAAATGAATTATATCATAGTTGTTCATTTGCCTGAAGTACTCTAATGCAAAGAGTCTCATGGGGACATATTTTGGCAATTTAAATGGACATAATTCACATCCATATATCCTGACTTCTGTGTGATTTTGGTACAAGTACCAATCACCAATCTTGTATTGTTTTGATAGCTGTAGAGTTTTCTTGATTTCATTACTGATTCTGGGAGGAGAAATTCCAGTTAACAAAGTGGTTGCTGGTTGTACAAACAGATCAATAAAATCTTTATAGGAATAGGGAGAATCTTGAGAACTATGGGTGATGGCTGACCAAAAGATAACAGATCTAGGATTCCCCTGGGCATCAAGCTTTTTGGTATAGAAAGGGAAATTTTCAGACTGATAATATAGCATGAGGTGATAGATGATAGAGGAATATTTGAAGACTTTCTCATTTTCTAATCTCATGAATTGATCATGGATTTTGTCTACTATGTAAGATGCAAAGTCATACCTGATAGCAGGAGGCTGTCCAGGGGTAAAAATAGACAATAATACTAGAACTAAATGGTCAACAAATTCACTGGTATTAAAGCCCATTATAAAAGATATCATATCCAAAAAAAGTCTACCCTCCTCAGTGAAAAAATCATGTACATAAGGGGGAGGGCATTTAGGCTGATGATCAGGCAACATAAAGGTCTGACAGATGTGGCTTAGTTCTTCATGGGATAGTTTTGTAGATTTATCAAGAAGGTCTCCCAGGGAAAGGGGAGTGAGGGCTTGATCAGGTTGAAAATGAAGCATCTCATTGATTGACTGAGCCGTAATTGGGAAAAGGACGTCTTGGTTTGGGGATAATACTGCTCTCTAGTTAGGATCATAATTGGTATGGCAAAGATGGATTATTTCGGGGAAAATATAAACAGAGGGAAAGAGGTATCGGGGAAGATTAGATTCCCATAACCCAATTGTATCCAAGCCATTCAAATAATTGTCTCTGCAGCGACAAAAAATTCGAAGAGGGCTTTCAGTAAAACTCAGGTCTTTGATTTGGAAATCCCTATCGACTAATGATAAATAATCTAGGTCTCTGTGAGGGGCGTTCAATGGGGCAATGTTTAAAGCCACAGGAACTTCTATTTTTGGTTCTTGTGGATTAAAAAATTGAAATTCGGCTTATGGTGAAAGTTGAACAAATTTGCGGGTTTCGATGGGAAAAACAGGTACTGTTGCAGGCTGGGAAATCAATTACAGTTCTTCGGGATTAAGGAATGAACTAGCAATCAAATTTTTAACTCTGTTTCAGTAAAAGAAAGAGGAAACTTGTGTTTCTTACAGAGTACAGTGCGATTTTAGGGTAAATACCTGTTTTTGGAGAAAAGAGCGTTTCGAACAGACGCGGGTGAGTGCGGATAATCTTCTGAGAGGCTTGACTGTAATTTTCTTTGACAGGATGGGCAACGAAGCGATACAAAGATTGACAGCAGCATACACTGTTGAAAACCACTTTTCATTTCGCGCGTTAACACCGGATGGGGGATGGCCGAGGGGCGGTGGGCGATGCCGAACTGTTGATCTTAGGCGGATCGATCCAACGGTTGACAAAAGATATGGAGTTGGCGGATATTTAATGGGCGAGGCGGCAGCGATTTAATATGGGAGTATGTTTTAGGAGCGTTTGATTGGAGGGTTTGGTTATTAATTAATCTTAAGGATTAATTAATCCCGTATGGAAAAAAAAAAGGGGTCGGGAAATGTTAAATGCGCAGGGATGATTTATTTCAAAGTTTAGTTTTAATTAAACTTTGGGTCTATTTTTTTGTTTTAAACATATATCCATATGTTTAAACCTTTTTCGTATATTTTTAATATATGGTGATTAAATCAATGTGATTTATTACCATAGGGGGCGGGAATAGATTTAATGTTATATTTTAACCAAAAGGGAACATATTGTGGGTTTTTGATTTGAATAAGTTGGAATAAAATACTTTTGGCTAAAATAGCTATAATACATGGGTTTTGGGAATATTATTACAAAAGGATTTATATATAATAGGAAAAGGTGATTTTCATAGGGAGTTAATAGATAAATTAGAGTTAATATGACAAGGGACAATGTAAACTCAAAATACTTAAATATAACCAAGAAAGTGAGAATTCAAAAGTAAATATCATTATTATACTTTCATCACTTAGACTTATAATAAAAAATGATTTTGAGGGTTTTTTATGAAAAATTGAAGGATTTTCCTAAGTAAAATCCCATTTTACTTAGGAAAAGATTTTGAGAGGTGAATGAATGTGATAATGGATAACTTCAAGTACTTAGGTATTTTTCAATTATTGGGCCGAGGGTCCGGTCCCTCCAAAAGTCAAGGAAATGCCTTGAGCCCCTCTAATCTTCAAATTCCTTAGCACTTAGGGGAAATTAGTAAAATCTTTAAGGAAAAATGAAGGGGAAGTTAATAATCTTGACTTTGCTCTGCTGTGAACTTTTTCCAATGTAGTATCTGCCTTTGTACTTTGTGATGAAAGTAAAAATTGAAAACATTTAGAACCATAATTCATCACATGTAATTCTGCAACAACATCTACCTACCCTACTTACTTACCCTACCACTTTCTCTTCTTTATTAGGGTGCACTTAGACTGGCAAACCCTTTTCAATCTTCTTTTTCTTTTACATGGCAAATCTATCTATTTCTACACTTATTACATCCAAGGGCTCAGATTAAACTGTTGAGCACCTTTTATTAACTCTACCTATCTACTTATCTGCCAAGATTAAACTGTTTGGTCAGATATTTATTCTCTGTTCTACAACATGAAATTGAAACATGAATGAGTCAAGTTTAAACAGTTTGACTCTTCATAAATTGTGGCAAAAGTTTCACAAACTGCACACAATTGCTTTATTACAAAAATGAAATAGTAGTGGCATTTGGATTTGCACACTTTCCTTGGTCTATTTTTTGTTTGGGGTTCATTTCTTTCATTTTTTTGACCATTTTATTTTTCTTACCCTTTGATTTTTCTTTTAGGGTATACCCTCTTTACATTTTTTAAATTTTTTGATTTTTTGATTTTTCAAGAATATGGAACACCTTTGCACAAGAAAAAGGTTTGAACATATTGCATAGTTCAATAAGTCAATCATGAAAAATGACACCTATTGGTATAGGAGTCTAACGGATGGGCCAAAGGTGTGATCTTCGGTGTGTCAACAACATGTGTCAACAACAGAAAGTATGCACTCTATGAACTCTCTTAAACTTAGAAACCAGTATACATCGGTTTCTATTATTCATAATATACCCTTGAACTCGAAACTTGAGCTCAATTTATAGGTAAATGGAGGTAGTTTCTACCCATGAAGAGGGGTATGGATTCCTCTCATGAAGGGATTTGAGTTCCTTGGACCAAGGGATAAGCTCCATGAGTAGAGGGATAAAGCTTGAACTGGCGCGGCTCAAGAGGCTTCCAGTTGGGAGAATATTCGACCAACTAGGCTTCTAGAAGTTACTTTTTCCTTTTACTTGATTTTCTCGGGGGTGTGCAAGTTTTAGTGGCAAACAATGCGGTATTCATCACAACTAATGGAAGGATCATCAATGCATGTGCAGGGAAAGGCTAGTAAAACCGTGCAGGTAGACTTTTAAAGGTTTTACAGAGCTTTTCTCCAGTTTCCAAGACTTGGTTAAGGAACATCAATGTTTTTGACCTCTAAGGGAACATGATATGGATGGTAATAGACCCATAAGGACAGTTAAATGTCATGGTGACAAAATTACGTGTAACAGATTGCCCCCTAAAGTGCGAAGTCTAAGAGTTTTTATGAAGAGTGAAGTGCTTTATCATTCCGAGGATTGGATTGGAGACGCCGATCGAAAACCTGTAAAAACATTCAATCAAATATATATCATCGCTGAGGTAAGAATTCCCATACTTCGATAAAAACTAACTAAATGTTCTGGCACATATATGGTCTCGATATTACATCAGAAGTACACACAGTATGGATGCAACCATCTGTCATAAGTAGTCTAATATATCATGAATAATAAAAATCCTCGCAGCCTGGATGGTGGAAACTAGATCCAGGGTCTTGATTTCCGCTTCTTGAACTAGTACGAATCTATCCATGCGATTTATTGTGTCGAAGTCGAACATGGTAGAAACCACTTGATTACTAGTCGATGATGAGAACCGTTAACAAGTGTGAGCGAAACCACCAATAATGACAATGGCTCTAAAAAAACTTCAGTACAATATATGAAGTGTGAATGAATGATTTGAATTCTAACACTCATAAAATCATTAGATCGAAGGTCAATGATGAAAACCTATTGTCGAAGGCGAGAAAATTGCCATTAGGGCATGCAAATCCCAAGGTACTGATAGGATTCTAGATCAACTTTCTAGATAATGAGCTGATGTCAATAGAAAGTGATCCGTCGCAGGAAAGCCTACAACATGAAACCATTAGATCAAGTTTTGAAGAAATATTTTGCAAGGACTGACTCAGGGATGGTCAACGCGAATGGCGACAAATGTTTGCAATGAATGGTTTATTGAAATTTCTCTTGAACACATAACGACACTATAGATGGTTTGGCAGCATTTGACCTAAAGCTAATACCTAGAAACCGACTGAAGAATTTCAATGTGTTTCGATTAACTACTAGACAAAGGATTTCTCAACCTAGGTACAAGTGTGACAAAGTGTCGTGTTCAAAAGCGACATGCTGCTTTCTAAAATAAGGATGACAATTGGATTATTTTTCTCTCTTTTCCCCCCACCATTACTGGCAAGTACCTATTTACTTTTGTCAAGCCTGAGGAGGATAACATTTTCTTATTTGTGTGAGCTCATCCTTTGGATGATTCCATCTTAGTATTAAAATCGAACCCTAATAAGGTGGTTCGGTCCAGTTGTGATCGACAGGTCCTGTACTGTTAAATTTTAACAAATACAATATCGGAATAACTCGGCGTTTATCAGTTTTAGGGAGTCAGATGAAAAACATAAGTAAACTCCATGGTTGTTCCTTTTCGTAAATTAAGTCCCTCAAGCCCGGAAAAGGATAAAATAATGCAAGAGAGAACTCTATTGACTATAATTAGTGAACATATACCTTTTTCGTAATTAGTCCAATTCAGTTCGAAAAAGGGGTAAACTTATACTGAATGGATGACTACTCATTTACTTTAACGAATTCGAATAGTCAAGTACTCAACGATCTTTTCATGTTTCGAGAGTCTTAAAGGGCTTAAAAGAGGACTCCAGGGTTTTTCTTTTTCGTATTTTTACAGAGCTCGAAAAAGTGATAAAAGTGTACTCGATGTCAAAATAATTCTTTTCACCAAAATCCTGTATCCTGCACAAAAACTCAAATGATTATGAATATATATTCTCAAAAATTAAAACTATTTAAATTTAACCTTTTAAAAGAAAAAATAAATAAAATAATAATATTTTATTCATTAAAAACTACAAAAAGTATTTAAAACAAGTCATTTTCACCTTTTGTTTTTCATAACAGTGTAGAGAGAGCTTTGGGCCAAAATTTTTTAGCGCTGATATCAGAAGAACTGACCGATCATTTCGAATCGTCAGAACCAGGTAATCCACATCATCATTGTCTTTGTTTCCATCCATTTCATTTATTGTTTTAAGCTTTCATGGCATTTTTTAGGAGGGAATTATGTTTCAAAATCCGCCCTGGGGGGTGCACAGTTTCTCCATGCGAAAACCACTCACCCCGATGATTTTTTAAAAGAAAAATCGTTGGGCCGCTGTAGGTTCTATATGGGAGGCGTGCAGACAAACGCACTATGTATACATAGAACCTGTGCAGGTGTCGTGAAGCTCTTTAATTCATTACATTGTGATGGAAACTTCATTAAGTGGTAATTCTAAACCATCCTCCTTTGCAAGACTCTTTGATAAAGAGATGAAGCAGGACTTATACATCATGAAAGATATGGTGCAATAGCTGTATGAAGATGTAACGGAGGGTACTAAACTTCATGAGAAGTTTGTTGCCATGAAGAAAGAGAAGCAAGAACTTCTTCAAAATATGCATGAGATGGGGACTCAACTCCATGATGCTTGAAGAAGAGGTAAATAATTCAAGTTTGTCTTCAATTTCCTCTCAAGATAAATGTGTAGGTTCTTTTGAAAAACACACTAGAGTAATAGGGTCCAAATTGATGATGAAAATGGGCTATGAAGGTAAAGGATTAGGCAAACATGCAAAGGAATAGTTGAGCCAATTATGGTTGATGAAAGGCCTAAGTATTTGGGTATTGGCTATGAACAACTTCATGGAGAAAGGTCCAAAGCCATAAAGGCACTTGAAACAGTTCCAAGAAGGAATTTTGTTGCAAGTTCAAAACCTCAAACATGTAAAGTTTGTAATCAAGATGAATGCAATTGTTTGAAACCCATGTTGCAGCAAGATGCTTTTAGTCATGCAACTTATGGTGAACAAGAGAGTTGTGACAGCTCTAAGGACATGAACATTGTTGTTGGTCTTAAAAAGAGAGCTGGAACCTATTCAAGTTCATTTCCTCAAGAAGGTGATAAATATGAACATTCAAAGAATCATTCGAGATATAATTCTTCCTATTATCATGTATTTTATGATTATGTTAAGCGTGACAAATCTGCATGCATGAATGGGAGAAAAAGTTGCTGTTCATATTGTGGTTTATATAACCATCAAGTTTCAAGATGCTGGAAGAGAATGATAGCATACATGAAACAGTCAAAGCAAAGGTGACTTGAATAGAAGATGCAAAATATTTGCATTCATTGTCAGAAGAAGGGACATCTCATTGCCCAATGTTGGACACTGCAACCAACCACTCATCCAAAGCATTTGAAGCAAGTGGAGAAAAATATTGACGATAATGAAACAGGAGATTCCATCATCGATGTGAGTCAAGATGATTCACAAGAAGAGAATGTTCAACAGGAAAAATCGTATTGAAGTGGTTTGGTAAGAAATGGATCGATTTATTGACCAAATAAGGCATGCATTTACTTTGTAAATAGATGCAAATTTCAGCCTTATGTATGCATGAATTTATGTTGAAAGTATGACAAGTTGCAACAGATTATCACAACTTGTATGATGCAAGATTGCATGTGAATATTGTTCGGTTGAAGGACTTTCATTTATTGCAAAATTTCGCCAAGATGGTGTAAAGATGGGTATGTCACTCATTTACGTTGCAAAAATTTATCATTCAGTTCAACTCTTATGATCACCCATATGTTTTGAGTTTATGTACATATTTGTACTTGAAAGAGAGAATTGAAAAGTGTACATATGCATGAGATTTTGTATGTGTAAATAGATAATTTCTGATAGGTTTATTGTAAATAGATACATGCATGAGTGCCGTCAATATGTATCATGGAATGTCGAATTGTGTCGATTGTACTGCACATATATTTATCGACTTGTGTCGATTGTGTCGCACACATTTCATATCGATTTATTTCGATTGTGTTGTACCTTTCGTGTCGACTTGTGTTGTTGATCTCACATGTTTTTTGTCGACTATGTTTGTTGATTACGTTGATCGACTTATGTTTTAGTCGATGGTGTTTGTCAATTGTGAGTCGATATTGGATACACCAATGTGAAACAAGATCACCATGTACTTGATGTTAGAGGAGGTGACAATCATTGCTTTGAAGGAGCAAAAAAGAGGTGGTCGTCATTTCAATTCTTTCATAATGTTTTCTTTTCAAGATTGATTGTGTGTTCTTGTGACAAGATGTCGCAGGAATTTTGAGGTCCATTCAATGAAAAGTGGATGAGATGCAAAGTGTTTTGCAGCCATTGTAGAACACAAGTTGGTCTCTTATGTTGACGCCAAGAGTTCACTCATATTGCAAGCTTAATTTGGGTAAGAGGATTTCCAAGAAGAAGCTTGTATGAATTTGTTGCAAGAGGGACTTGATTCTCAGTGGGAAGGCTAATAGTTTGCTAAGAACATAGGGATTGATTTGGTAAAATAGAGTATGTATCAATTTACAACAGGCAACAATGCTGAAGTGGGTCAGCAACAACCAAAGAGCAGTGGTTGAGAGACATAGCCAGTTGCAATGCAAGGCATGTCAATGTGATTGTCAAAGAAGAATTGTGAAGTAAAATCAATTGATATGACTTGAAAGTAGAAGAGTGTTGAAGCTCAATTAGATAATTATTAGATTTTGTGGGTCCAAAAGCCCATCAGTGGGAAGGAGTGATCATAATTTGGATCACAACCTAAAATTAGCTAAAGTATAAAAGTGCTCAAAATTGTTTCAAACCTGAACGATCGGATAGAGTTCATTGCCAGGATTCTGGCACAACTTGTTTCATCAAAATCCTTGTTCGTATGACTGAGTTATGGTCTGTTGTTCACTTTTTGAAATAGCTAAAAAATGGGCAGAACATGTACAGGGATGATGTGGCAGCCTAGTGAACAAAAAAAATCTTCAGGAATATTCTTCAAGTTTCTGCCAATGAGGTTGTGACAAGTGGCATTTTCAGATTCGCCAATTTGACCTATGTGGGGGTAAACTTCCTAAAATTTTTAAAGTGGAATTGTATTTTTATTTATTTATTTAATTAGTTATGATTTAAATATTATATGTTTTTAACATATTTCATATATTATTTAATTATATATTATATTATATATATGTTTTATTAAATTATAATTAAAAAACCAATGTATTACATATGAGGTGAGGTTTATGGCATACATGGCATTTTAAATATTTTGATTTAAAAGAAATCACCATCAAGGAGGGCGGAGTTTGACCCCGCAACCTACCCCTTACCACCGCCGTCGATTGCCAACAGAACAAAGCTTGGTTCTTAATACTATTGCAAACTCACCAGTATTTAACGTTGCACGCACAATTAAATGGAGGTCTGGAGGGGGCCAAACCCCTCCCCATTCGCCCGGCGGCCCGAACCAGGTGCCAAAAAAATCAAATGGCGGAATATTAAACGTAGTTAATTAACGGTAAAGCATGGTTAAGCCACGATTAACTTCTCATTAGCGCTTAACACAAATACGCACTTATGTTATCCTCTAAGCATGCTTAAATGCTAATTAATCTAAATTTAATCTTGTGGAGCATATGGCAGAGCGCGCCAATTTTGGCAGCCTTGCTATTTTTAGTAGTCTTAACTGGAATTTTTCCAGTTTTGGTGGAGAAAATTGGGCAAAATTGATTGTGCTCTATCTTGAGCATCACTCAGCCAAATTTCGAAAATGAATAGTAATTTTTGACTATATTGGAAATTTTGAAGCCAATGGTGTAGCTTTCAGAGGCATTTGGAGAATTCTAGGTGCGAAAATTCTATAGGGAATTTTCATGGATCCTAGGGCCACCAGGTGTTGGAGGCATAGCAAGGGGAGACATAGGTCATTCTGAGTGAATGAAAAGTGAATTTTGGATCATTGACATGTTCTGGAGATAGTGAGATAGATTTCAGGAGCAGATGAAGACTTATGCAGGTGTTTTTTCCTCATGATAGCTTAGGGAAGCTCAAGGCCACCAGTAGAAGGGATCATGCCCAAGGGAGCCATGGTCCATTTCCAGTGATTGAAAAATAAATTTGGGGGTATTTTGGTATTATGAGCCCATTGGTACAGTCTGAAAAACCAATGGCGTTGAGCATCATCTTGTAAAATAATTTGATCATCGTAATCCCAAAGAGCCTAGTCCATTGATGGAGGCTTAAGGAGACGTAGCCCAAGTGTAGAGAGTGAAATCCTTTATTATTTTGTTGTTGTGAGTTGCTGGTTATTTCTCTGCTATTTATGTTTTCTGTTCATGCATTTAATCATCTAAAAACAATTGTTAATTTCTCACACATAAATTATTTAAAAACACATAAACTTGACACAAGAATTTTGTTGCACAATTGGATGTATGAGCACGATCCTTAAGTTGTTTAAATGGAATAAAATTTAGCCACCTATTTTAGATCACTAGATAAGGAGGTCTTCCCACTGCTAGCTACAAGGCTCAATATTGTAGCAATAATTCAGAGCTAAAGGATGGTCGCATAGACATCAAAACCATCTTGCGACTGGAACTTAAAATCATAGCATTCACAGTTACCAGGTTATGCCGGAGTGCAACTCTTCGTGTGGCTACCAAAGCACAAATGAAAACTGCAGTTGAGTGTTTTTGAGGGACAGTCTTCAACTGGAGTGAAGGAGTATTGGCCAATATGAAGGGCCAACTGACTAGAGTAAAAAATGGGAAGTTGAAAAACTTCAGATACAGTGCCATTCTTATCTCATTTGTTCTAGAGAGGATCCCACTCCTTGCGCCCCAACTGACTCCAGTGGATTGTGGAAGTCCTCAGGAACCTCAGATGGTGCGGTGGGTAGCATTGATGGCTCGCCATGGTGGCGAGGGTGGTCCAGTGGTTCGGGTCACTCCGTCTTATTTCTCGTGGCTCAGGAACCCGATCTTCACTATTGAAGATTTTCCTTATGCAGGAATGGAATATAGACGTGATCCTGAAACATCGTTGCCACTAGGGGCACAGTGGGATGAGATAGGTTAGTGAATAATTTTGAAGTTTTTAATCTAATTTTTATTTTATTTTTTATCGTCCAATATTGATTTTTAAAAAAATGCAGATGTCAGTCCAACACGACCAACGACACTTCGTCGCTTTGACAGGCGAGAGGCACAAATCGTAGCACCCCCACAAGATGATGTAACAGAGGTGGAGCACAACCTTGAGAGGTTTACTATTGATATTCCTGAGACAAGAACCGATGATATTCCTCTCAGGCTCCAGAGACACGTGACTGGTGTTCCAGATCCGCTCAGGAGATTTCTGCGCAAGGTGGCGCATGCCATAGTTTGTTATCATGACCATCATCATGGATAACTGATGGTCAATGTAGATCAACCTTTTTTTTTTTGTATTAGTATATTTTATATCATAAGGTGCTTGAACTTATGATCACAGACGATGTAATATTTTTGGACACAAAATTATCTATTCTAATGATATTACTACTTTCGTTCTCTGAGTATCTTGTTCGACATGGATTGAATTTTGTTTTGATTTACTTTTTTAATGTAAAAATTATATGCACTATGCATGCATATGTCCTTGATTCACCTGATCTCACACTATTTAACTTTATGAAAAATACTGAATCAATTCCACTTGTTAATCTTTTGCGGAAAAATTAATTGCACACACATGTGAAGCATAAACAAAAATAATCAATCGCACATAACACAGTTTTTAACTGGGAAAGCCTAAAGATGAAAACCCCAACTATATATTATGTATCATGGAATCATATGACCATCGTCATACAAAGCTTATCAAGCTCTCAGTACAGTACAATCGTCATACACTAATCAGGACCAATCTTGCAAATCCACGCACCGATCTCTGCCTCCTGCTAGCCTGCCTCCACTGCGCAATCCCTGCTGAAGAATAGCTCTGAATGAATTCGAATTACCCTTGCCTTGGCTGCGCAATCCTCACTGGCAACTCCAATGTGTGTGTGATGCAATCAATGCATCACTATAGTCACAATAGATAGTCTATCTTTCCCTTCCACCTATCTCTCCACTGGGTCTCCACTGAAACTGCCATGCACTGTAGTTAACTAATGTATTGTTCAACTGATTAATGAGTTATTATTTGTGAATTAATTAACTAATTAATTCACTCCACTCTCACTAGTGTATCATTCAGTTAGACTAGATACAACTAGCTCAACTGATTCTAACTGAGTTAAACTGAATACAACTCCATAACTACTTCTTCCAACTATGTCATAACTATGCCACTTGAGTTCTAACTGAGTCCTCCATGCATTAGCTCTAGTAAACCCTTAGGAATAGCGTAATTCCTTCTGTCAGCTACTGTGCCACATCTGTGCACTGAACTGAAGTGCTCCAAGAGAATAAGTTCTTTGACTTAGTCGATTATTATTAAGAGCTAATAATAATCGACATGCATCTATTTTTAGATCAACGATCTATAAATAGACTTCGCCCAATATTCTAAAAATAGAATTTCATCTATTTTTCCAACTTGACCAACCATCCACAAATAGCATCCTGCAACTTCTAAAATATGATCATCATGTCTAAAAATAAACTTGCGCCAAAAATAGCCTGCGGGCCCAATTAGTGAAGGCGACTCTTTTCACTAAGCTCATCATCTTGTTGAATCTCAAAATTTAATGTTGCAGATGTCGATTTAAAACTCTATTAGCTAATGCATTAGCCAATGTGTTTAAATTTCTTGAAATATGTTGATATTCGATATAATCAAATTTTCGTTCCAAGAGACGAACCTTCAAAAATAATCTTAACAACACTGGATTTATAATAGCATAAACTCTGTTTAAATGTAATACAATGAGTTGCGAATCTAACCTAATGATCAAACGTCGAATACCAAATGTAATGGCATCGGATAATAACTCAATTACTGCACTATATTCTGCAATATTGTTCATTTTTTGACCAAGGCACATCCCATGAATAGAAAATAACTCATCGGTGGGTGAATAAATTACCCAAGATGCGAAAGAGATGTTTCATGTACTATGACAGGCGCCATCAGAAAAAACAATGTAAGTTTGAAGGGATGTATACATGTACAATATCAAGAGTAATCAAGATAAGAAACGATAGTAGTAATAACAAAAACTAATCTAGGAACATTGTTCTAAAATGTAACTATTGTACAAGTGAGATCTTCACATGAAATGTCATGCATAATATCTCTTAAGATAAAGACCATTTCTAGGTTTATCTAAAGAGACCCCAGCATAATCAATTAATTCACAGGCTCCTTTTGCAAGCACACACTTGACAATATAGGGACCATGCCACATCGATTCGAATTTACGAGCGCCTAGCTTATCGTTAGCTTGATCATATACTAAAAATAGGTCACCTTATGAATGAATGTGAGGGTTAACACTTTGATCATACTGAGATTTAACATGTTTGTTCTTAGCTTCGGCAACTAATGCAGTGGTGCGACGAGTCTCATCTGATTGTGCTAGGTATAGAAAGTGTTTCTCCTCTTCAGAGGTAGCTGGTAACAACTCAATGGCTAAATTGAGTGACGGTATTTCACATTCAATGGGTAACACAACTTCTAAAACATAGAAAAGTTGAAAAGGAGTGAACCCTGTAGCAGTTTTTGCTGAGGTACGGTATGCCCATAATGCCGAAAAAAGCATGGTATGCCAATTAGATTTATGAGTCCCGATAATCCGTTTAATCATGGTGGTTAAAACCTTGTTGACGACCTCAACTTGACCATTAGCCCGTGGGTAATATGGTGTAGAATTATCATGGCGTAGGCCAAGTTGATCAAAAAGTTTGGTCATCATAATATTTCGAAAATGGCTCCCATGGTTCGTAATAATAGCTTGAGGGACACCGAACTGAGCAATCACATGATTGAATATGAAAGTAGTTGCAGTTTTGCCATCAACCGCCAATGTAGGCATCGCCTCGGCCCATTTGGTAAAGTAATCTACGACGAGAATAATATACCCATGCCCCTTGGCCGATTGAGGGTTACATGTAATGAAATCGATGCCCCATTTGGCAAAAGGACCAACAACAATGATTGGGTAAAGAGGAGCTGGGGGTGCACACATATTTTGATCATAAATTTGGAAATTGTGGCATTTTCGAACCACGATAATACAATCTTTGAATAAATATGACCAAAAATAACCAACACTTAATATTTTTTGGGCTGTGGAATACCCAGACATATGATCACCACACGCTCTAGAGTGGCAATCATTCAAAACTTTTTCAGCCTCTTCGTGAGTTATAGATTGTCGAAAGACAGAATCGGCACCACGACGATAAAGAGTGTCGCCAACAATATTGTATTACTGGGATTGGTATCTGATTCTCTGTCGATATGATCATGAAAGCTCTGGGAGAAAAGTTTGGATTTGAAGATATACAATGATATCTCCATACCAGTTATCTAAAGTACTGATTAGAAATAAAGATTCATCCGTGATAGGATTCTCTGCCACTGTTTCAGACTCTATATTGGGAAAGTCATACATAAGTTCAACAAAAACTAGTGATTTGTTTGACTTGGACTTCTCGAATTCCAAATCAAACTCTTGCAGGATAACAATCCATTTGGAGTATTTCCCCCTGAGAAATTGTTTTGTCAATATGTACATCATCGGGTTGCAATTAAGTATCATTGTGGTTTTGCGTAACAATATTTAATGATGGAATCGTTGGAGAAATTGAACTGCAGCCAAGGCCAATTTCTCCACATGTGAATACTTGATTTTCGTTGGGTTAAGATTCTGACTTAGGTAATAGATCACGTGTTCATTGTGAGATTCATCTTCCTGAACCAAAATCATTCCAATTGTGGAATCATAGGCAACTAAATATAAAAAGTAATCCTGGTGGTAATTGGGAGGATGCAATAATGGTGCATGGGTCAACACGTTTTTAAGTGCATCAAAATATTTATTGGCAATCTCATCCCAAATAAATGGAACATTTTGTTTCAACAACCGGGTAAAACCTTTTGTTAACTCAGCATAGTTCGGGATAAATCTACGTAAAAAGTTTGCTTTCCTTTGCAAACTCTGGATTTGGCAAAGAGTGGAAGGAGGAGGTAAGTTGATGATAGCCTCAACCTTCGATGGATCGACATGAATGCCATCTTTCGAAATGAATAACCCAAGCAATCGTCCTGATTGTACACAAAATTCACATTTGTGTGGATTCAAACAAATTTCGTAATGCCTACATCTCATGAAGATAGATCGTAAGTGTATAGGATGATCTTCTCGTAAAAAATGAACACGTAAGTTGTCTAGATAAGGATGTACAATATGTTTTTTATCATGAAAAGCATAAGACATAGCTCTTTGAAAAGTCACTAGCATTTTTTAGTCCAAAAGGTGTCTTGCAATATGCAAATGTGCCCCAAGGACATATGAACATTGTTTTAGGTTGATCGGTAGGGAGTATTTTGACTTGATTGTAGCCAGAAAAACCATCCATAAATGAGAATATTTTGTTTCCAGCACAATCGTCAACAATTTGATCAATATAGGGTGTAGGATAGTTGTCTTTTGGACACACCTTGTTAATGTCCCGATAATCGACACATACTTTGATAGTCCCTTGTTTCTTCGTAACGGGAACTGTGTTAGATACCCAATATGTCAAAGGAATAGGATAAATAAATCTTGCTCGTAATAGCTTCTCAAATTTAGCTTTGATTTCTGCGGCTTTTCGTGGATGTATTGGACATAATCTTTGTCTAATAGGCTTAACATCCAGGTATCTCTTAATTTCATGAATTAAAATATTAGGATCGATACCTGGAATCTCTTCGTAAGACCGGGCAAAAAGGCCTCAGAATTCTTGAAATAGGGCTTTGTAAGTGTTAATATCTTCCATCGAACAAGAATAAACTATATGAATGTTTTCAATAATTCCAGGTTTAATCGATATGTCAATAGGAACTATTGTAGAAATATTTCCCAAATTTGTCTCAGAATTTGAATGTGTAATCAATGTGGGATTCTGTGGTTCATTGACATAATCAATTGTAAGAATAGACAAAAAATAATTTTAAATTTTATCAATATTAGGAAAAAAAGAAGATCGTAGATGTAGATCATCCCATGGTAATTCATCCGATGAAAAAATTTCCTGAATACTTTCATCAATTACAAATACATGTTGAAAGGGACCTGGAAATGATGTCAAGGTTGAGCTCGATGTAGAAGATGATTCTTCTTTGATCACATTCATTTGATCAATATAAGTTGATTGGGTGTCAGAATACGATTGTACTACTACATATGCTGATTCAAAAGGACTTAAAGGAATCTCGCTGTTATAAGAGTCCAATTCCAATTCTGAAGGCAAAGTCCATGTGTCATCAAATGGTATTTTTCTTGATGAGATCATATTGATATTGGAAATTGTTCGCGCCGCGCAGTATGTTGGGTGGGGGTATAGAGAAAGTTCCCATGAGAACGGAATCCTTCATTAATCCTACACCAACATCTTCGTATGGGATAACCAATTTTACGACATGCTGAATGCTATCTGTAGAAGTAGGGTCTGAAGAGAAGTATGAAAACTGATGGATTTTAACAATATTTCCTTTGTGAGGAAACATGATTACTCGAAAGACTAATGAAACAACAACAGTCATTGTGTAAGACAAACTATGACCCAAAAAAAGGTTGTAATCAAGATAGGCATCAACAACTTCCACCTCTAGGTTAACGATTTTTCCTTCTACTTCTATAGGCAGATCCTAGAGTATTCCATATGGATGAAAACCTCTTCCGTCAAAGGCTTTAAGGATAGTCGGTGATTAGTTAAGTGCTAGAGAGCCAAGGGTTTTCCAACAATTTAACGACATTATACACGTAGATGCCCCCTCATCAATTACAGTATGAAAAACTCGTCTTGATTTGACTAATACTGGAATCTGAAAAGCCATTTGATGAGGGAGTCTAGGTGAAATTTTTTCGAGATAAAAGACCATTAGGTTTGATTCTTGAGGATCAATAGCTCTGATAGCTGATAATAGTAATTTCCTTTGTGCTGGACATGATTGTAGCACTTCTAAGGCTAACATTGCTGAAGGGGATATGACCAAATCTTCAACAATGTAGTAATTCTGAGCGGCTCTCGCATGTGGATTGAAAGCCGATTTTCGAAGTACACCTTTAGCAGGCGGTTTAATCACTAAATCAAGGTTAGGTTTCTCGATTTGAAGAGGTTCATAAATTGAAGGAGGTATGGATGGTGTTTTACTAGAAGATTCAATCTCTTTATCAATTACAGAACTTAGATCCATAGTCTTGAGATCGTGTCGCAACCATGACCTGAGACATCATTAAATATCTGCCGATGAATTGGAAGAAGATCCGATCATTTTACTATCTTGAGATGGAAAAGGATCCTTCAAGACAAGAGGTGTGGGTGAACCTTTGACAAATTTGGATACCTCGGCTTGATGTGGACACTCTTTTGTATAGTGATCCTTGTCACAGATAAGACAAGGATAACGAGGTTTCCACTTTTCATCAGCTGGTTCGGTTTTTTCTATTTTCTCTTTAGGATATGTGTTTTTCCTATTTTTATTCTTTCCTTTCTTCTTGTTTCCAGTTTTAGCTTTAGTCATGGATGAATCTACAACGTGAATGTCGACAGAAGTTTCAAGGGAAGAATATCCTTTAGGTGAATCTGGTAAATTTATTATGGGAGAAGTAGGTTTAGATGACTTCTTCTTACTCTTGGTAGTACTAACTGTACCAATTACACCATCTACAAAATGAGAACCAAAAGGAGTTGCAGTAATTTGACCTGGGCGTGGTAAGTCCAGAATTTTTTCATATAGAGTACTAAACTGTGTGTATACAAGGTCTAAGTACTGTGCTTGAGCTATGACCCGTTCTTCTGTAACAACACGTCCCTTCGCTACATCTTCAGTGATCTTTGGAAGTTGTGATTTAATGAACCATTCTGCCAAAATTTGATTCGGAATGAAAACCTTCACTAAACGTTGTCTACGTCTCCATTCATGTATGTGATCTGAAATGTATGTAGACGTACTTTGTTTTAATGAAGTCAAAAGTTCTGTGCCATTGTCATAGTGGACTGGCAACTGAAAGTGAGTTAGGAAAGCTGTTGCTAAGGTGTTGAAATTATTGAAAGAGCCACGTGGTAATTCAATATAGCACTTTGCAACTAAGCCTATCAATGTTCTTTGAAAAAGTCTCAATCAAATGGAATCATCGATTAAGGAGTTGGATGCGCACCAAAGATGATAAGTCATCACATGATTTGAGGGGTCTTCTCCTGATTTTCCTTCAAAATTAGGTATATCACTGGGCAACTTAGTTGGCATTTCTAGCCAAAATGGAAGATAATAAATCGGATCATTCGTGAGGTGCGACAAATATGGCAAGTCTAAAGTTGCAATAAATGTTAACTGACGGTAAGCGTCTTGTTGAGAAAATTGATAACATTGAGGAACAATACCAGTACCTAGAGGAGGATATCGAGGATAACCTGGAATAACCTATGTATATGGGATTGGAATACCTTCGGGGTATCTAGGGTTAGCCATGCCAAACTGAGGTTGAGCTGGTATTTGATATGTATAACCAGGGTATGGTTGACCTTGGTAGACTGGATTTGGTCCTGTTGGTCCATATTGAAACTTCCCTTGAAAAGGTTGATTCGCAAACTGACCTAAAAAATGTTGGATTGTTGGAATTGTAGCTGCACCAGTTTGTCCTACAGAGGTTTGAACAATAGACTGAACAATAGGTCCAATTTGATGAGTAGTGACTTGAGGGATTTCCTATGTTACAATTGATGCCGTTGTTTGAAGGGTTGTAGCAACAGGGATTTGAGAAACTCCAGGGATAGGTGTACTTGGCTGTTGAACGTAAGTTTGTACAACATATTTTACAGGAGTTCTTGGAGTACTCGGACTAGCTTGCTGAATACTAGGTACAAATACTTGAGGTGTAATTTGATTTGCGGGCTGGGCAGGTTATTGGACTTGGGTACAACCAAACTGACTAGTTAGCTGACCAGGTTGATTATAAGGTACTTGTACAGTAGGTTGCAAATGCTGTTGATTCAACGATGGGTTCCACACTGTATTAATGTCGGGATAAGGAGCTCCTATTAAAGGTTGCGGTACATAAGGTTGACCATAACCGGTTTGAGGTATTGGAATGTAAATTTGATAATTTTCCGGATAATTTCCAGTAAAAGTTTGGCCTCCTTGAAAGGACAATTTCTCTTGATAGAACTGCTGCCCTTGAGGAGGCGGTTGTCCTTGAATAGGCTGTGGCCTTGGCATAGGGTACTACCCTTGAATAGGCTGTGGCCTTAGAATAGGGTACTGCCCTTGAAGAGATGGTCCTTGAGGAGTATACTGCCCCCAGGCGGTAAATTACCACATTGAGAGTCAGTTGAAGGAATATTTCTAGTCATCGTATAGACTTGTTCCACTATCAAAATTTTGGTATTAGAGTCATTAAGACCAGTTGATCGTGTAAGATTTTTAGAAGAGGGAGATGCTCCTGAGAAAGTACCAGAGAGCAACTGGTATCTAGTAGGAGTTGATGGACCACCATACAAAAAATTTTCTAGCGATGAAGAAAACATGGATGACTCACGTGACATGCTTGATGAAGACATGTAACTACCTCTGGGTATGGAGTAAAAAGGAATGCAGCATGGTGAATACTTTAGACCAGTAATATGTATAAATTTGGTAAATTGTTGATACCAAGGGTTTGGTTTAAAAGGACTGTAAGGGTAAATCAATTCTCTATACCTTAGATCTAAATATTCTTGACGCAAAGGAATTTTGATCTCTTCTTTCGTGTCAGTAATCTCTTCAATACTAATCAGGACAGGAGGAAGGTTATTAGTAATGTGAATCTTCACTCGAGGTGAACGAGGACGACCAGGAGTTTGGGCTATGAACTTCGAAGTTGACTCAAACGAAGTAGATTCAGATTCAGGCTCAGATATTTTAGGTTAAATAAGTTGAGTATCTGATAATTCACCAGTTGCAGACTCAACTATGATTACTTCTGAAATTTCTGGTTGTTCTTGATTTATTTCTACTGTCTGGGGTTGATTTAATTTCTAATTGGGATGTATTATTATAGATGTTTCCCTTTTTTAGTAGACCCGGTTCCTGATTGTTGACCTCTTTCAGATTTAAGCTTTTCTAATTGACTCGATGTATACTCAGGGGGTTTCCCCTGCATTCTACGAGAGTGTCTCGGTAATTCAGCCACGATTAACATTTAACACACGAAATCAAAAAATGTTTCAACAAAATAGACCTAAGGCTGCTAAGAAAACAAGAAATTTTAACACACACCTACAAAATCTAAGAGACAAACCACACATAAACAATATGTTTCCACACTAAAAACATTAGTTGGTGATGAAATCCAACGTCATAGAAGTTAATGTGGAAAACTTGGTGGTTGGAACAGTTACCCTGACAACCTGCTTAATGAAACAGTCTGGTGCATGTCCCTCCACTTATGCCATCTCGAAGTGAAGAGTACCCTCCGGAAAGTCCAAGTGAGTCTAGCTGACGTCTGTTCCAGGTACAGTGGGACCTTCCCTTTACCATCACCTTGGGAAAAATCCTAAATATTATAGCCTCTAAAGTCACCAACAGAGAAAAATGCAATTGGGGGAACAATCTACGACCCGATATACACGCAAGAGTAGAGTATCAAGCTCAATCCCCTTGAAGGCTCCTCAACATGGTAAATCTGAGGTTTACCATTTGTATTACGTGCACATCTTCTATCTTTGCCAATGAGATAGGTATGATTACCTCACTGGGTCCGACATGATCTCGTGCTTGACTCTTTTAAGAAGAGCTCCCAGAGTACAAATGCAATAATTGGATTTACCTACCGCAATATTCTACTTGTTTGTTTAAGATACTTTGGAACGTTTATTACAACCTATTCCAAAACACTAGCCTAAGCTATGTTGGTGGAATGAGCCCTAGAAAATGTAAAAAATATCTAGAATCATTTTATTAGGCGCTGCATTGATTTGGATGTTATTTAACATAAAGGGTATGGATTTGAAACTTTGATGATGTTGTGACCCGACGCAAAATACTCTAAATGCATCTATATGAGAAATTCAACTCTTTCTTTTCAATGAATTCTATGTAGGATAAACTTGAGAGATTTATTGATTTTCAAGGCAAACTTCCTTATTCATAAACAAAATCCTTTTTGAAAAGAATTAAATTTCATCAAGAACTAAATTTTCAAGAATGATCAATTTCTCTTTCCAAATGAAATTCTCTGATAACCAAGACAAAAACTACAATTTCAAACAATCAATCAATTCCCAAAATAAAACAATTCCTAAAAAAAACCTAAAAAGTATAATTTCAAAAAAATTCTAATTCTGAATCCTAACTTGGATACTTATGAATGGATTGTGGTTTCCACTTATCTCAACATAAATGAAATCAACCAAAAGTGCTTGGTATTGAATCAAGCTTCAGTGAGCTAGAATATTTTCTGAGTTTGCAAATGAATAGGGAATGAATATTGATAAAAGTAAGGTTAGCTATAACCATGATGGCTCAAGAAGCAAAGATCATAAAATCAATGAGCTAAGGAAAACGAAGGTATATTTCATGCATATCAACAATAAACCAAGGCAAACCCTAACTTGTAAAATGCAAACATGGTGATCAATCATACAAGACTCAAAATTACTGAAAGGGAGTTCTCACAAAGGATCTGACAACTGGGATGGATCAGGGAAAAATTGAAGAATTTGGTTATCTACCTCTGAAAGAGAGAAATTTTATTTTTTCAAAATTTTCCAAGGGGTGCGCAGCTTATCAGTTGACAACAGTGTGCATGCGCACTGGATTGAACTAACAAGTTACGCAGGTTTCCGCTCCGTCTTCCAAAGAGAACCGTGCAAGCAAGGAAAAATTTGGAAAAAATAAAATATAAAATTCTTTCTCGGAGATTCTAAAAATTTATCTACCCAACCACACTCAGAGAAGTCAAAATCAGAAAACTAAAGTTTCAAATTGAATACAAACAAAGAAAACTAAGCTCTAGATTCCCCTGTGGAGTCACCAATTTGTTACGAGAATTGATCCCTCTTGCAGACAAGAGAGATCTCCCTAGTACTTCAGTGAGTAACTAGAAACAAATATCCATTTGAAAACCTCTTTCTCTAGATTAATTGTATTTTAAGATCATTATAATAGTAAAGTAGAGAGGACATTTTCCTACCTTGAAATCCAAATGTCTGATGTAGCCCTTTGTCCCATTGCTCCAAAGTAGTTCTCCAATGAGTAGAACCTGCAATCAAAGATAAGAAAAATAATGAAAGCATATGCAATATATAATAATAAAAAAGTACTAATCCAACTTAGTGATCAAGGTATCTAATCATTGACATTATTCCCATAAATACATAAACAAAACAATGAGAAAAATAGATCCATATGTATTATCATAAATTAGAAAGAGCAATCTTACAACTGGATGCCTTGATGTTGTACATATTTCTCCCGGGGTCCTAAGAAATCGTTCTCCTTCAGTCTGATAAGCCTCCCTCTCTAGAATAACCAACATGAAGTGATGGTCACAAAGGTGTGATCTTCAATGTGCCAACAACAACTCACTAGTATAGAAAATATGCACTCTATGAAATATCTTCAGCTTAGAAACTATATAGATTAGTTTATATTATTCATAATCTACCCTTGAACTTGAAACTTGAGCTTAATTTATAGGGAAATGGAGGTAGTTTCAACTCCATGAAGAGGGGGATGGATTCATCTCATGAAGGGATTTGAGTTCCTTAGACCAAGGGATAATCTCCATGAGTAGAGGGATAAATCTTGAGCTAGCGCGACTCTAGAGGCTTTCAGTTGGGAGAATATTCGACCAACTAGGCTTCTAGAAGTTATTTTTTCCTTTTACTTGTTTTTCACGAGGGTGCGTAGGTTTTAGTGGAAAACAATGCAGTAGTCATCACAGCTAATGGAAGGATTACCAACGCATGCGCAGGTAAAGGCTAGTAAAACCGCACAGGCAGAATTTTAAAGGTTTTACAGAGCTTTTCTCCGATTTCCAAGTCTTGATTTAGGAACATCAATGTTTTTGACCTCTAAGGGAACATGATATGGATGGTAATAGACCCATATGAACATTAAAATGTCATGGTGACAAAATGAAGTGTAACACAAGGGAAATTAGAGAGAAAAAATGAAGATGAAAAAAATAGGAAAGGAAAAAGGAAGAGACAACATACATGAATGATAAAAAGGCACCTGAGAAACAATTGAAAACTTTTGATCGGTTTCAACTTATTTTTTCTAAGGGAGAAATTGAACTCCAAGAAGAGAGAGAGAGCACTTGGACACAAGCAAGCAAAGGACAAGAAAAGGAAATCAAGGGAATGCAAGGAGACGAATGGGAGAGCAACTATAGCAGGAATATTTTGCAGATAATAGGTTGCATGTGTCATTTCCTTGTTGGTATTTGAAAGCATGTTGGATGCATTTGGTTTACATGATTTCTTTGTTGTCATTGGCATGGGATTTTCCCGGATTGACAGTGGTTACAACCTTTCCTCAACATTTTCTGGATAGCCATGGTGTGATGGCATTCTTTCTTGGTTGAGATTTGGATTGTCATAATATTTTAGATTTGGGTGAGGCGGTGTCAAGAAAATCCTTTGGGTTGGGGGTGGATATGGTTTTCTCCGGGAAGCCCTTTACAGGTACATGAAGACAAGAAAATTCCTTTGGGTATGGTGAAATTTTTTTGAGGCATCTAAGCTTGTGTTGGTTGGTGGTTTCTAGACCAGTTTAGGTGAAATCACTGTGGTTGAGGGTTGAGGTTGTTTAACTTGTGGAAGCCCTGGTTGGTTTTGTTTTGGTTTATCCCATGAGATTCCACATTCATGCTTGGAATATGGCACATGGGTGATTGGCTAAAAGAGAGATTTGGTTCAACTCAATATATGGTTGGGTGATACGTGGAAGTCCCGGACTCTGTTGGCCTTATGCATATGTTATTATGTTTTATTTCCTATTGAGATAAATGAGCACATGTATTGGTTATTGTGTTGATTTTATGACTTATTTTTCATGACTCCATTATGGTTAAATGTTGATTATAGGCATACTTAAACGATGTGCTCTTGTTATGGATCTTGTCCATGATTTGATAAGTTAGTGAATGGTTATGAATGTATGAGAAAACAAGTGTTTGATGAAACTAGCTTGAGAGGAAAGTGAGCATTCTTGATGATTTTCTAGTGAAACTAATGAGATAGTGAACACATATGCATTCATGACATGTAACTTCAATGTTTACCATATGTTTTTCTAAATTTTTATCATGTGTTTGGCATGTTTGGGCAAGATCCGAGCCTAAGTGTAAGTTATGCATACTTGTGATTATCTTAGACTTGATGTTGGAAAGCATTGCGTGGTTTTGGGAAGTGGCATGTAGGTTAGCCCTAAAATTCAGTCACTAGATTCGCGGACGTAGGCACATAATTGAGTATTTTTCAGTTGTAGCCACATAGAGGACTGCATGTGTGTGCGGTTGGAGCCTTCTGGCTGCATGGAAGGCTTGACATGCATGCAAATGGGCTATAAGGTTAGGCAAAAGGTAGTTCAAGTTGAGGAAAAGATGATCATTGGATGTTGTTTGACATCTGGGTGATCAAATGTTCCTGAAGGTTGTAGTAAAGTTTAAAGGTAGTAGGCTCCACTTCCATAACTAGAACTTGGTTGTTGGTTCATGCATAGTAACTCTCAACTCATGTGTACCCTGGAGAGCTTGTAAAAGCATGTAAATGTGGGGTGGAGTGTTACAATGGAATTTCAAGCAATGCTACAAGGAAGACAAATGGTACATGAAGACTAAGTAAAGTGATCATGTGTTGCATGGCTTCAATTGGTTCACCTAAGGAGATATTTTGTGATGGAGTTTCATAAGCTAAAGTCAAGATAGTAATATATGGAAAAATTAAAGGGGATTGAGTAGAAAGTGAGAAATACCATTTGGGAATATGAGCAATGGTTTCAAGACTTGATAAGTGTTGGAAATTGGATAAAGCAACGCTCCTTATGTGTTTCACAACATGGACTAACTACCTCTCATGTATCCTTATCTATGGTGATGCAATCGTTGAATAAAACCTGCGAGTTTTGGTCTAACGACAATCATGATTCCCAACAAGTGTTATCAGAGCATAGGTCACGAGTTCGATACACACCTTGCTCGCATTGGGGGGGGATATTGTTGGACATTGGATAAACCAATGCTCCCCGTCTGTTACGTGACATGGAATAACTTCCTCTCATGGATCATTATCTTTGGTAATGCGATCATTGACTAACACCTGTGGGTTTTGGTCTAACAACAATCATGATTCCCAACAATAAGCCAATTAATCTATAACATTAAAGAAGTATAATGTAAGGAGTGGTTCATTGGAACCTTGTTCAACTCATTTGTGCACACCCTTGCTACAATAGAGGATGTTTACATAATGAAAAGCTTCAAAATTTGTTATGTGGAAAGAACTATAAGAAAATTAACAAAAGATTTAGTCTTTGGGTTGAACCCAATCATAGAACAATTTCAATCTGAGTTGAGCATTTTTTTAAAGAATATTCAGGAGATTATAAAAGCCAAGCCACATGGAAAATAGGTTGTGTGATGCATATTATGTAAGATCGAAGGTCGATTACAAAAGGATTTTCCAATGTCCTAAAGACATGTCACATAATGGGTAATTTATCCTTGTCAATATCTTGAGCAACATATATGTGGGACTTTATGAGATGTGGGGGAGTCGAGGCATGACCCAAAAAGTCGTATACTATTGCAAAAGTACAATGGAAGTGCATCATCAGTACATTGTGACTTTTTAAAGAAAAAACTCATCATATGGAGGGCTATCATTGATTTTTGATGCTCGCTGAGAAGTTTGAAAGGAATCTGATTGTGGTAAAATTAAGGAAAGGTGGAAATTGAGTGCATAATCATACACATAATTGTAATCAAGAAAATAAAGCACCAAGAATTCATGTTCATTCTTCTTGACTATAGTTGATTTGTAAACCGCCATGAATACTCCACTCGACTACGTATCACAATAGATTTGATAAAGATTTATTGAAATCCAAAAATCTATACTATGAGGGTTAATTTTCCTCAAACTTTATATATTTATTATATTATTATTTTCTTCTTATGTATGTAATATATAAAATGTAGAAAATAGAGAACAAATAGAACAATCTATGGAAAATCCACATATATTCAAACTGATATTTGTAATATGCTAAAACAAAATACTTGAATCTACTCTACAAATTACACAAACCAATTATGATTGCATAATCACATGAACAAGAAAGAGAAATAATTTCAGTTTCACGACACAAAGATTTATCTGGGGAAGCCTCAGCTAAAAACCCCGTTTTCAGTATATTTCATAGGTCAAATAATATGAGAACAATACAATGCTTCTCCCAGGCTTGAGAGATCTTTGCATTATATTTGTCTGTCTCATTACTTCCTAAGCAGAATTTGGCCAATACTTAGCCAATTTCCTTTCCTTCCAAGCTCCTCCTTCCTTGCACAGTTCAATGAGGAATTAGGCTCCTATTTAATAGGATTTTTCCTCCATTGGATTGCACAGTTACATTAGGCTCTTCCTCTGATTGCATGCACCATCTGTATAACTTAGATAATTATAAAACTCATAGTACACTTCCCTTTAACTCCAATCTCAAGTGTGTCTTTGTCAGAACTAACATGCATGAGTTATTTTTGAGTGAATTATCAGTTATTTTATTGATCACTGCATATGAATTAAATCTAATTTAATTTAATTGTCCTCCCACTAGTTCCTCCATCAGTTAAAACTAGTTAAACTGATTTTAACTCAAATAAATTAAGTATCAAGTACAACTCAAAATAAACTCAAACAGGGCTCCTAAAAAGTAGGAGACACTCTACATGCCTCTAGTTTAACCCTCAACTTGAATTAACTAAACCAACTAAGTCATCCTAACTTAGTTAACTCATACAAGTTGTCATGTGATGTGGAATTATAATTTCCTTTTAATTTAATTAAGGGAAAATTAAATTAGAAGCCTCTTCTTGTTGCCATTTTCAATATTTCTTGTTACAAATTTCAACACTCCCTCTAAACAAGAAAGGAACTCAACTCTATCCCAAGTTGGTACCTTTGGAATGTTTTACATGCAACACTTCTCTCTAGTGTTATTGCTACTGCAACTTCTGAAGCTGAAAAGCATCCAAACTGAATCAATTGTGATATGTATGATGCATCTGTCATTAGAGTCTCTCACTACTACTAGCTACTGAACTGTCTACTAAAAACTCCATGTTGTTGCTGACTATGCACTGCTGCCAAGTCTGCTCTGCTCTCCCCAGTATTTGACGACTACTAGTCTCTACATCTGTCACTTTGACATCTGACAGCATGAACTACCACTAATCCATCCTGATGCTGTATACTCTGGGCTCTCGTAGCAAGGTAATGATCCATGAGACAAAACATCTCAATGGACCCTGCCCAAATTTCTGCACTTTTGGGACTATTACTTCGCATCTCCCCACCTCTCACCTGGAGGTATGACTGAATGTGCTCCCTCTGCCCACTTGGCTCGAAATGCCCCTCTATTGGAGGTCTCTTCTTGTGTTGATTCCTCCACTCGGTCTTCTCTCCGCTTCTCTAATTTTGGTTGATCCACAACATTCTGAGGCTTCTTCTGAAGCTGCATGTCGAGATGTAATTCATTCTCCCTCTCAACCACCAGGTCTTTGTAACAAACCTGGTGAAAAAATCATGTAATAAAGTTAAAACAATAACCATGGTTGATGGGACACTTATTCCAAGCTGAATGATTGGGCAAAACATCCTGGGGGGGGTGTTGATTTGGTTTATTACGGCTAAGAAAATTTGCAAAGACAATGAATAACGCATTAAAGAGGCAAGAAGGATTTTTGGCACATTTATTTATGAGAATAATAGAAATTAGGAGAAAATGAAGGTAAAAGGTCACAAGTTGCATGTGAGGAGTAAATTGAAGGACAATAATGGAAAATGAAGAAAATAGAGACCTGTTCTATAAAAAGGCTTTTGAGGATCAGTTGGTAACCTTTTGCTAGTGCATTTTTGGATTTCTCTCATTATTATCTCTCTCTCTCTCTCTCATACTCTTGGATACTTAGAGTTTTCTTGGATCACTCTTAGGAGTGTGGATACTTGATGATTTGGAGCAAGAAGGTAAAGGAAGAACAAGAAAGTGAAAGTGGACATCGGGATCAACATCTACAGTGGGATTTGATTGCAGGTATTGAGTTGCATCTATGTTTTCCTCATTGGTTTTGGCATGCATGGTGTATGCATGTGGATCACCTAACATTTCCATTTCTTGGAAAACCATGGTATTGTGGGTTTATTTCCATTGATTGTTTTCTAGCTGGTTCTCATGATTCTTTTAGCTATTGGGTTGAGTTATTAGTTCCTAGAAGGCTTGGTTGGACAAACACTTTGGAAACTTGACGAGCAACTGTGGTTTGAGTTACTAGTCCTAGAAGCCTTGGTTGGGCAAAGGCTCTGGAAGCCCTAGGTGGGTTTAGTTACTAGTCCTGGAAGCCCTGGTTGGAAAAATGCTCTGGAAGCCTTGTAACAGTTGGGGTTGAGTTACTAGTCATGGAGCCTTGGTTGGAACAAACACTTTGGGGCCCTGGAGCATCTTGGATAGAGACCAATCCTTGACCGTTGTGATGTCCGACCATGAGGTGGAATCATTGGTTGAGAGTTGAGGTGGTTTGGCCTTTGAAAGCCCTGGATTGATTATGATTGATGTGTTTGATTAAGTCCCAGATTCATGCTTGGAATATGGCACAAGGGTGATTGGTTGAAGTGAGACTTGGCTCAACCAATCTATGGTCAGGTGGAACGTGGGAGTCCCATCTCTGGTTGGGTTTTACATTCAGTAATGAAGATCTCATTTCTCCGGTATTAATTATGCAAATATACTGGTTTATGTATCGATTTTATTGTTATTGTATTCATTGTCTTTATGTTATTAATATGTTGGTTATGAGCAGTTATTTGATTAGTGATGATGTATGGCTCTATTCATGTTTTTTTACTGTAAATGAATATCCCATGTATTTATGGTAAAAATGTTTGTATGATAGTTTGTGATGTAAGGGAACAATGATTCTTAGCCATTCTTAGATAAGGAAGAGACCCCTTTTTTTAAATCTTCTATTTATACCTGTATATGTTATGTTTGTGACATGTTTGATGAAATTATTGTCATGTATGGGTGGGGTCGGATGAGTTCTGGTTGATGTGATTTATTACATATATATTTTTTAATGTATTTATGGTAAAATTGTTTGTATGATGAGTTTTGGGTAGTGACCTGGGCTCAGGGGCCGAAAATGTGGCACAAATCCCGGAGCTCCAGGTGGAAAATTTGTTGTTTGGGCCTTAACCACTACCTTGACAAGGCTAGCCTGCGGCTATAGGGTCTATAGCCACTTCCTTGCCCTTGCAAGCATGCGGCTCAGGCTCAAAGTGGATAAAAATTAGTCCCCCCTCAGGGAACAGGGCCCTGGAAGGTTGGGTTACCTCCTAGGGATGCCAGTGATGCAGTGTAAGGTGTGTTTTTGGTGTTTCCATCAGTTCCACTTCCTTAAGGCCATTTAGGAGGTTGAATCTCATATTAGTAGCCTCTTGTCACATGTTTACCCCAGTTGGTCGGTTACTTGGGTAGATGTGGGAAGAGGGTGTTATAGAGTGGTATCAGAGCCATGTTCAACTTTCAGACTTTATGGGTGGTGTGTTGGTCATGAATTTATATTGATTTCTTATGTGTTTTCATACTTATGTAGTATGTGTTTGTTGCGCCTATGTTTTGTTGGCCATGGTGGCAACAATGTTGCCATGGATGTGGTCGTGGTGTCATTGTCATCATGCAGTCATGTGTGTATGGCTGATTGTATGTTGTTCTTGTTAGGTATTGTGCATGCACACTTGTTTACATAGGGCTACATATTGAATATGCATCGCTTGTGCATGCTAGGTCATGTTTTGGTCAAGCTTGTGTAGTGTCCATGTATGCTTACTTGAGTGATGTTATGTGCTGAATGTGCATTGGTCATTCATGTTGGGTTACATGTTGCTTATTTTTTGTTTTGTTCATGCTTATGGTTATGTGTGGTCAAGCTTGCATTGGGGTGCATTTGGTAGTCTTATGCATGGATGACACGACCCCAACTAGAATCATAATTATGCGCTAGTATACCATGTGTTATGAGTTTATATGTTGATTATGATTATATCTATACATGTGTCACACTGATCGGTTGATCTTGTAGGAAGTATCCTCCCCAAATTACAATAAGGTATGCTGGTTTATTTATGAAATGGTTTATCTGACATAGTGTATATTGCAGGAAGAATTCAAAGATGAATAACATAATGGTAGACTATAGAGATTATCCATATGATATGAGTAGCATGGTATTGGACATTCACTAGATTTGGTAGACACACTGAGAAGTCTAAAGGAAGAAATAAGGAGTTGCAACGCAAACAATGATAGACTTATACAGGCATAGGAAAAACAAGCAAAGGTTAATGTAGCCATCCTTCAAATTTTGTCAGAGTTGCAGAAACATGGGCCACTTAGGATCAACTATGGGCAGGAGGATGGGACCAATGGAGCATATGGAAGTAGGTATCCTGATGGTGATAGGTCGGATAGGGATGACACAGTTAAAGATGGAAAATGGTTGGACACTTCAGATAGGAGAGGTGATAGATGTTGAGCCTCAAGATTGTGCTTTCTTTCATCTTACTTTACCTCATTTTCCTTTGTCCATTGTTATCCCAGACCCAATTGATCAATGAATTTAGTTAAAATTACTTTTAGAATGATTAACATGACTGACTTGCTAAGTTTTGTGATTTTTGTCATTGTAATGCATTTTGATCGGAACTAGCTGCAGAATGTAGACATTCCGTAGCTAACCGCAAATTCTGCAGCTGTCTTCACGTTCAGGCATGTTCCAGGTGTCCTTTCAAGAAAAACCACATATGGGTATATTCCACGTCATGTCTACATTGTTCGTTGCTCACCATGAAGGAAAAACCGAATTCTGGATATGGTTTTGGTACGTGGGAACTCATTTAAGGAAGCAAATTTCTAATAGGACTGTCTTAGTCCAGATGTCCTTTTCCTTTTTACGCTGCCACTTTAAGAGTCCTAGTATGATTTCGATAAGGAAAGACAAGGATCCCTGTATTGTTGCAAGTTTTGTTATGTACATTTGTTATAAAAACACTTGGGAAACCGAGAGATAGGCTAGATTTTGCTCTGGATTTTGCTTAGATTTTATGCTACATTTCTGAAGACGCAGATTACTCTATTCAAGTTATTTCTCCTTCAATGAAGAAGACAGCATTGTTTTGAAAGCGTTGATTTGATTTGGAGTTAGATTCCGTCTGGTGGTAGAGGGCCCCTGCCTCCTGCACGGCTTTACTTTCGTAATTTAGATAAGTATCTTAGTTGTTTTTACGTTTTTGAATTTTGAATTCGTAGTTGTTTTCAGTAGCCACTATAGTTATACTTGTTCTAAGCACTCTTCCAAAAGAAGACACTCTTCCAAAAGATCATGATAATGAATGGGAAATGGCTAGTGTTGTAGGATTTAATTGTAATTCCTTTTGTTCACTATCACAGTTATACTTGTTCTAAGTACTCTTCCAAAAGAAGAAACTCTTCCAAAAAATCCTTATAATGTCTAAAGCATGACTGTGATCTTGAACGTTTCAGTTGTTTTGTTTTCACTAGGTAACATAGTTGTTCTTGCTCTTAAAATGCTCTTCCAAAATATCATAATGATGGGTAGGAGATAGCTATGATATCTTAGTTTTTAATTGCTTTCAATCTTTATGTTTGCATTTGCACTGAATTGTACAGTCAGGATTGTTCTAAGAAACTCTTCCAAAATACCAATCATGATGGACAAAACAGACTGTATAATCCTATAAATTAATGCATGATAACTTAGTTAGGATACTCCGGAGTCTAATTGCATTTAACTCATGCTCTGTTATTTGTTTTAAGTTTGATAATGGCTTACTAGTTCAGCACTGTTTTAGATTAGTGACATCTTAAGTTCAGTTTTAGCTTAACTCATTGCATTTTCACTCCACATTTAGTTATCATCCACTGCATATTAGATTACTTCAGTTGTTAAACTTAACAAAACAGCCTTCATTATTTACAAACCTCTTCTTGTTCCAAATCTATAATTGATTCATAACCATATGAACAGAAGACAGTATCATTTCAAGGTCTGAAGTACTTTTGCAACTTCCTTATCATCTCACAAACAAACATTTCCTCAAAAGACTATTTTAAAAATCTATAACCTTTGAGTGGAGTGTAGTGGTAAAAAAACTGAGTTGCAGAATAGAGTTAGGAACTAGTCTTAGAGTAGAAGATCTTATGATGTCAACAATATTTTTCTCCAAATATGTTTCTACAAATCTTTAATCATGGATAAAATATTGTCTCATTATAATCTGATGATTTAATTGTTTAGATTAGGAGAATTTGTATACTTAGCTGACCATTTCTCAAACTCTCCCAAAATACCTTTGATAAAAGAATTGGACAAGTTAAGTTTGTGTTTTGATTCATTTCCTTAAAGTCATTATCAAGCTTAGTATTCTGCTTAGTCTTAGTTTAGATTTGGTTTTGTTTCAGTATTTAAATTGCACTTTTCATTTGTCATCAACTAATTAGGCTTCACTATGTTTTTAACCAGTAGCTTCTTTCCACTAGCTTTTTAGACATTTGCCTTGTGAACATAAAACCACCAAAAGATCAAAAACATCATAAATCATCACAAAAGACCAAAACATCATAAAACACTAAACACAACGCATTAAGAGACAAACACCTAGGCACATACAGTGCACTTCACTTCAGCAGTTTACCAACCCTAGTTGACAATTAAATGAACTCAATTTAGGAGACTAGGTTGAGCACAAACATTTTGGCGCCGTTGCCGGGGAAGTGAAAACTAGGTAACCTTTGTTTCTTAGCATCCAAAAACAATTATATGTGTGGAGAGAGAGATTCAAGGGTAAGATTCATAAGCAGCAGAAGCAGAAGTTTGATTTCTAGAACACCACTTGTTTCATCTAGATCCAGAGCTAGTACACCTTCAACTCAGACCCACATTCCATCCTTTACTGATCCTGGACTTCTAGAAGATCTAAGGTCAGCTATTCCATTAGAGAAACCTTCCACTTCATCCACTGAACCTGCCATAGAAGAAGATTTAAAAACTCCTGTTAGGGACACAAACCTTTCCACTTCCATAGGAGAGTCAACCATGGCAGAAGAAGGAGGAGGAGGAGTCTTTAATGGAGAACACACACTATTTGGAGGTAGAGGTAGAGGTAGAGGAGAAGGAGGTATAGGTGCAGATGGAGGAAGAGGTAGAAGAGAAATAGGAAGCTCTTTTGGGCTCCCTATAATTGATGAAGAAACCAATACAACCATGAAAAACATTTCACCCTCTGTCCTTCCAAACTTCTATGGAATTAAAACTGAAGATCCTGAAACCTTCTTATTTGAATTTGAAGTTCTGTGTAGAACTTATGACTACTTACAAGATGCTCAAAAACTGAAATTATTCCCTTCAACCTTGAAAGGAGCAGCATTGAAGTGGTTTATGAGTCTGATCAGCAGTTCTATTAGAACATGGGAAGACATGAAACAAGCATTTCTAGAGAGGTATCTGGATTATTGTATGCCGGTCAATCATAAGGAAGAAGTGTTTAAGATGTTACAAAAAGAAGATGAAAACTTAGAAGATTTGTTGGAGAGATTTCATTACAACATCAAAAGAGAAAAAATGGAAAACCTAGATCAAGACACTTTAAAAGCTCTTTTGTTGAAAAAAATTAGGGATGAATGGTTGGATATCCTTAACATGATGGGAAAAGGAGATATATCACAGCTCACATTACCTGAAATATCTGAGTTATGTATCAACCTTTCAAGAGGGAAATCTAAAACTGTCAAAGGTCCAAGAGATCCTGCTCTTGCAAGGGCAAGTAAGTATGCTTCTGGGACAGTAAGTAGATCAGAAATAGGACATATGCTTGATGATTTTAAATCTGACATCTTAGGGAGTCTTAGTGAACAAATAGACACCCTTAAGATACAAAACAAGCAAAAAGTTGAATCTGATGCCTTGGCAATCTTTTGTCCCAAATGTAGAAAGAAACATGCCTTGAGAGAGTGTCCATTGGATGTAAAAGTTGTAGAGACCTGTGTCATTTGTTCTGAAAAACATGAGACCAAGAATTGTCCTTCTCTTCCTGGTCTCAAAGCTGTATTTCAGGAGGAAAATCCTACAGATTCCATAGAGTCCCTCAATTTTGTATCTAGAAGGCCTTGGCAGGGACCTCAAACACAAGGATTCCATGATCAAATGTATAATCAAACTCCACCTTGGAATTCTTGGCAGCAACCTTGGCCTCAATTTCAAAATCAATCTCCAGCTTGGGCACAAGGATCACAAAGTCCCTATGGAAGATACTCCCCATACTATCAGTATCCACCATCCTATCCACCATACCCACATTTTTATCCTCAAAATCCTCAACAAAATTTTCCTCAAAATCTTCAACAACATCATCAGAACCAACCACATCAAAATCAACCACTTTCATTACCATTCCCTCAAAAATAAAATCAATTGCCTGCTCAACCCATACCAAACCCCAATAATAAAAATCCTCAGAACACATACATGATAGAAGGCCAACAGTTTCCAACTTATTTAATTACTCCTTTAGACCTTAGTGATGTTCAACTTAGGTCTGGAAGAATACTTGAAAAAAGGAAACCTTCTGTGATCATACAAGAACAAGATAACTCTGAGGAAGACTCTCTACGGGTGAATAAAAATCTTGAGGAAGACACATATTTTCAAGACCCAAACACTAAAAAATTAAAGCAAAAAGATCCAATAATTTCAACTCCTGTATTAGAGCAACTATCCACATCTACTTCTATACCTCCCTTTCCAGAAAGATTACAAATTGATAGAGGTGTAGAAAAACAAATTATGGTGCCTAATTATGATTTCCTAGATGAGCTGAGAAATGTTTGCATTAAAATTCCATTATTACAAGCCATCAAGGAAATTCCAATTTTAGCCAAAACAATAAAGGAGTTGAGTATGAAGAAAAAAAGAAAAAGAATAAGAGAAACAAAGAAAATTCAACTGGCAGGAAAAATAGCAGACATTATGATGGGCAAGATTGCTATTCCAAAGTATCTTGACCCAGGAAATCCAGTTGTTAAAATTCACATCAATGGAATTGAAATCCAAAACACACTCATTGATTTAGGAGTAGCAATCAATATCATGAGTAGACAAATCATGGATAAAATGAAACTTCCTAATATTCTCTTTACACCCACATTATTACAATTAGCAGACAGATCTGTGATCAAACCAGATGGGGTAATAGAAGACATTCTAGTGTCCCTAGATTCTTGGGAGTACCCTGTGGATTTCATGATCCTAACTCCTAAGAATAATCTAGGAGGACATCTTGTTATATTAGGAAGACCTTGGTTGGCTACAGCTGATGCTTTTATTAGTTGTAGATCCAGTGATATGTACATCTCTGATGGTAGTTCAACTAAGAAATTCACTTTATATCCTCCAGCTAGGACAATTACAGATTTAGATGACACTCAATGGATAGAGGATGAGGAAGATTTACAACCTCTCTTCACAATTTCAGAAATTAGTGAAGATAATCAAATTATGAATACTCTAGAAAACTTTGAATCCTCTCCAGAACACAAACATGAATCATTTCAAGAGGGATCCAATATTGAGTTTTTGTCATCAAGGCAGATGTCTCTTCATTCTATGGACAAATTTGGCAGCTCTACAAGTGAGATTTTCCGAGGTAAAACTTTGAACATAAACAAGAACCTAGAAAAATCTCAACAAGAAGAGTTAGTCAAAGTATTACAGAGACATTCTTCTGCATATGCATGGGAATACACTGACATGAAAGGGATAAGCCCCAAGACTTGCACTCATCACATGTATATAGAGGAAAATTGCAAACCAATCAGACAAAGACGGATGAATCCAAATCTTAGGGAAATTGTTAAAGAAGAATTGCAAAAATTGTTAAATTTCAACTTCATATATCCTATTTCAGATAGTCAGTGGGTTTCTCCTTAATATTAGGGAAATTGTTAAAGAAGAATTGCAAAATTTGTTAAATTTCAACTTCATATATCCTATTTCAGATAGTCAGTGGGTTTCTCCTTTGGTAATTGTGCCAAAGAAAAATGGAAAATGGAGGGTGTGTGTTGACTACCGGGAACTAAACAAAGCTACTCTTAAAGACCATTTTCCCTTACCTTTCATAGATCAAGTGTTAGATACATTAGCTGGCAAAAAGTACTTCTCATTCCTAGATGGGTTTAGTGGTTACAACCAAATCCAAGTAGCACTTGAAGATCAAGACAAAACCATATTTACCTGTCCTTGGGGTACCTATGCTTACCGAGTATTGCCATTTGGATTATGCAATGCACATGCAACATTCCAAAGGGCAGTATTAGGAATTTTTTCAGATCTAATACATGATTGTGTAGAGGTATACATGGATGATTTCACAGTTTATGGAAACTCATTTGAAGAAGCTTTAGAAAACTTGGAAAAAGTTTTAAAGAGATGTCAGGAAGCAAATCTTTCACTTAGTCATGAAAAATGTTTTATGATGTTTACTGAAGGTATTGTTTTAGGGCATCACATTTCAGGGGATGGGATTAGAGTTGATGAGGCAAAAGTTGAAGTCATTTCTAACCTATCCATTCCAAGTTGTCAAAGAGATGTTAGAAGTTTTCTAGGATTTACAGGGTATTATCGGAGATTTATATAAAACTTTACCAAGATAGCATCTCCACTCTTCAAATTACTCACCAAAGATTGTGAATTCAAATGGACTTCTGATTTCCAGTTAGCTTTTGAAACCCTGAAAACCAAAATTTCTGAAGCACCTATATTAAGGGGACCTAACTGGAAGTTACCTTTTCATATCTCGACATATGCTTCCGATACAGCTCTAGGAGCAGTATTGGGACAAAAAGATTTAATTCCCTATGCCATCTATTATACCAGTAAAAATTTGACTCCTGCAGAGTTAAACTATACTGTAACTGAAAAAGAGTTTTAGCTGTTGTTCATGCCATAAAAAAATTTAGACACTATATAACAGGCTATGAAACTTTTGTTCACACTGATCATTCTGCAATTAGATACTTAATGAACAAATCAATTACTAATGGCAGAGTCATAAGATGGCTATTGCTCTTACAAGAATTTAACATTACCATTCTAGATAGGCCTGGAAAACAAAACACAGTAGCTGATTTCCTATCTAGACTCCAAAATATCAAATATGACACTCCTGTTGAAGATCAATTTCCTGATGAATATCTTTTTGCAATTTCTACTCAAACTCCATGGTTTGCTGATATTGCTAATTATTTAGTTTCAGGAAAATTTCCTTCAATAATGAATGCAAGGGATAAAAGAAAAATCATTTATGACAGTGCAAAATATTCATGGGTTTCTAATGAGTTGTACAAGACAGGTCCAGATTTGATCATTAGGAGATGTGTTCGGGAAGATGAGATGCCTGAGATTCTTAAAGCATGTCATGATGAACCTTGTGGCAGACACTTTGCTGATAAGAGGACAGCCTATAAGATCCTTAATTTAGGATATTATTGGCCATCCTTGTTTAAAGATGCTAAAGAGTATGTCAAAAGGTGTGACAGTTGCCAAAGGGTAGGGAAACCTTCTCCTTCAGGTGAGATGCCATTACAACCTCGGGTACATATTGAACCTTTTGAAAAATGGGCTTTGGATTTTGTAGGACCTATTAGTCCTCCATCAAGACAAAAGAGATATATATTAGTTTGCACTGATTATGTTACCAAATGGGTAGAGGCCAAGCCATTACTTTTTGCTAATGAAGCATCTGTAGTTACTTTTCTTTTTGAGGATATTTTTACTCGTTTGGTGTCCCAAGGGAAATTGTTACAGATCAAGGAGCTCAATTTACATCAAGGCTAGTGGAGAAAATTATGGAGAGGTACAAAATCAGGCATAGAAAATCTACTCCTTATCATCCACAAGCAAATGGTCAAGTGGAATCTACTAATAAGGTCATTGAAGGAATCCTAACAAAGACTTTTCATTTACATAGAAGAGATTGGGTAGATAGGCTTCCTGAAGCCTTGTGGGCCTATAGAACTACATGGAGAAACACAACAGGTCATACTCCTTATGAACTTGTTTATGGAAAGCAAGTTTTGTTCCCCATAGAGTTCCAGATTCAAACTTTCAAAATGGCAGTTCAGCTAGGACTTGATTTAACGGAGGCACAAAAGCATAGACTGGAGCAGATTAATGAATTGGATGAGATCAGACAAGATACAGTTCAGAAAACAAGTCTAGTCCAACAGAAAAGGACTATATGGCATGACAAGTACATCAAAGAGAATAAATTCAAAGAAGGTGACTGGGATCTCTTGTTTGATTCAAAATTCAAGGATTTTCAAGGTAAATTTCAAACACATTGGCTTGGGCCATATGAAATTGTTAAAATTTTTGACAATGGAGCAGTAAAAATCAGGACAATAGATGAAGAAGAGGTCACTTTTCTTGTGAATGGTCATAGACTGAAGCTGTATCATAAACCACTCTCAAGAGAAGAATTTGTCAAGAAGTTCCAAGAAAACAGTGATGTGAAGTTAATGAAGAAGAATATTTCTTCTTCATCAACTTGATTGAATTTTCTGAAGCATTTCTTTTGAAAAAAATAAAAAATAAAAAATAAAATAAAATAAAAAATAATAATAATAAATAAAGGTATAAACATGAAAACCAATCATTGATTGGCATGTTTATACAGAAAAGATAGGGTGAAAATCAGAGTTTTTCTGACACTCTAACTTTTCCCATTTTGTTTTTGCAAGCAGCTATTACAAAATCATAAGTTCAGATCCATTGTACTTATAATCCATTTCATTTCATTTCATTCCATTCACTTATCCATCCATACTCCATTTCATTCATTCATTCATACTTCACTTCATTCCATATATCATTCATCTCATTCCATACTTCATCCACCTCATTTCCATGTCAAAATTTAAAGTTTGATGTCTTGCTGCAAATGAGTAACACATGTCATGGATTGCAGGGCAGTTCTTATATTCTTCCACTCCATTTCATAAATTGAATCCATTCCATTTCATCATCCACTTCATACATATCATGACTCATCATCCATCTTCATTCATATAACATCTCACTTATATCCCAAACCACTCCATTCCATGATTAAAATACTCTACAGGTACATTCTGCAGCTTAACAGACATTCTACAGCTGATCATTCCGCAGCTACAGATCCTGAAGACACTAATCAGCAGACATTTGAATTGCAACAATATGATCCAGTATATCCATGAATAAGAAGAATCAAGAAGGATTATGAAGACTCTTCCAAAGGAGAACAAAGAAGACAAAGACCACAAGAAGAAAATGAAAAGCAGAGGTAACAAGTTTTGATTATAATGGCATTTCATAAAGTTTAGCATAGTTTTAGTTATGAATCATTCGAAAAAGTTGTTTTGATTATTTTTATTGATCATGACCAATATACCCTCCACAAACGTTGGATTAAAATCTTTTATTTCAAATTCTATACCCGACACCATTTAAGCGGTTAAAAAGGCTGAAGTGTTTGATTTCCTCACGTCACCCAACCAAATCATTCAATGATGATTTTCTTTTCCATTGTAAAAATCTCCGCATTCTTTTCACTCATTAATTTTTTTTCTCCACCTCGCTCCGTTAACTCATTCCGTAACTACTTCCATCACTCCATTCTGTAGCCAGCCCTTCATTCCGCAAAACAGAGATATCCCTATCACCGTGAGCAGAGCAAAGGGTATATCAGTTTGAATATCAAAGCACTATCACCGTGAGCAGAGATTAAAGCACTATCACCGTGAGCAGAGATTGAGCATTATCACTGTAAACGCAGAGGTATAGCAGTGTGGAATTTGAAGCCATTTGTCACCGAGAGACAGAGATATATCAGTGTGGAATTTGAAGCCATTGTCACTGTCAACCAGAGGCATATCAGTCCGAAGTTTGAAGCCATTATCACTGTCAACCAGAGGAATATCAGTCCGAAGTTTGAAGCCATTGTCACCGAGAACCAGAGGTATATCAATTCGAAGGTGGAAGTTATTGTTTCCATGGGCAGAAAGAGTATTAATCTGAACATTGAACAAGCAATTATGGGCCTTATTGTAAGAACCGAACCAATGGGTACAAAATACCTAGAAGGATACCCTCAATGTAAAGAAATGTTGCAACAGGTAGGATGGCTACAATTTCTTGAGAAATTCAATGGCTTCCACAAAGAAGTCACTAAAACATTTGCAAGGTCATTTAGAGGAGCTGAGGTTGAAGTGGGAGATGTTAAATTCACTGTCACTGAGGTTTTCATTGCAGAAGCAACGAGATTGCTTAGAAATGGAGAGAAATGGTTCAAAAACAGAGAATTCCATAATGAATCATGGAAGCAAATTCTAAAATCACCAGGTATGGATATCATTGTGTTTAAGAAAGGAATTCCAAGTTCTGCATTGAAAAATAAATGGAGAAACATACTGCTTATTCTGCAAAAATTTATTACATGTGAAGGTAGATATGGAACATTTTATGTTTACCATATTAGACTGATAATGCATTTTCTGGAGGAAGAGTTAAACTTACCCTATTTCTTGCCTCAAAGTTTGAAAAAGATGGCTTCTTGTGTTCAAAGAAGGGTCCAATTTTTAGAGACAACTCTATACCATCATGGCTTGGTTAAGATTTTAATTGAACACCATTTAGCCAAAACAAATGATACTTGGGATAATTTCTTGATAAGAAATCATTTTGAAGAGCCAAAAGAGCCCTCACCTGAACAACAGCCTACAAGGAGAAGCAAAAAATGGAGAGCTTATAAAATTGAAATTGACAAGACAGTCCAGGAAAGTAGTGAGGAAATAATCTCAGAGAATTTGACTTAAATTAAGAGACAACTTAAGAAAGAGAAGGTAATCAGAAAATCTGCCACAGAAAAAGGAGAGGGATCTTCCCAGCCAAGAAGAAGCCATAGACTCAAGGGGAAACTAAGGAAAACTCAGATCAAACAAACAGGGGTGATAAATATAGAAGATGAGGAAACATCTATTGAAGAAGATGTTGAAGAGGATTTTAATGAAGGAACCCCTGAAATTAATCCTGCTCAGCAAGAAGTTTATGACTATGTTGAAACTTTGGAAAGGAAAGCTTCAGAGAGTAGGGATAGAACCCCTAGTCCTCCATTGTCCGAAATAGATGTGTTAAGAAGGGATAGGTATGAGCTGGAAATACTTAATAGACACATCAAAAATGAGAATGATATTCTGAAGGAACAAGTCAAACTCAAAACCAATATGAACTCAACCTTATCTCTACATATGGACAAAGTGGAAAAGGCTAATGAAAAGTTGAAAAAGAGGAACAAGAAGCTAATCAGGGCACTTATCAACTTAAGGTTCAAACTTGTCATCAGAAAACTCAGAAGATCTTTAGCTTCTAGGCAAAGAAGAAGGAGAGGATTAGATGTTCTTGCAGAAGCCTCTGAGTTTATGGAATAAATTGCATGAGGACATGCAAGAAGTCAGCAGTGGGGGTATGTTGAGCCTCAAGATTGTGCTTTCTTTCATCTTAATTTACCTCATTTTCCTTTGTCCATTGTTATCCTAGACCCAATTGATCAATGAATTTAGTTAAAATTACTTTTAGAATGATGAACATGGCTAACTTGCTAAGTTTTGTGATTTTTGTCATTGTAATGCATTTTGACCGGAACTAGCTGCAGAATGCAGACATTCTGTAGCTAACCGGAAATTCTGCAGTTGTCTTCATGTTCAGGCATGTTCCAGGTGGCCTCTCAAGAAAAACCGCATATGGGTATATTCCACGTCATGTCTACATTGTTTGTTGCTCACCATGAAGGAAAAACCGAATTCTGGATATGGTTTTGGTACGTGGGAACTCATTTAAGGAAGCAGATTTCTAATAGGACTGTCTTAGTCCAGATGTCCTTTTCCTTTTTACGCTGCCACTTTAAGAGTCCTAGTATGATTTCGATAAGGAAAGACAAGGATCCCTGTATTGTTGCAAGTTCTGTTATGTACATTTGTTATAAAAACACTTGGGAAACCGAGAGATAGGCTAGATTTTGCTCTGGATTTTGCTTAGATTTTATGCTACATTTCTGAAGACGCAGATTACTCTGTTCAAGTTATTTCTCCTTTAATGAAGAAGACAACATTGTTTTGAAAGCGTTGATTTGATTTGGAGTTAGATTCCGTCTGGTGGTAGAGGGCCCCTGCCTCCTGCACAGCTTTACTTTCGTAATTTAGATAAGTATCTTAGTTGTTTTTACATTTTTGAAGTTTGAATTCATAGTTGTTTTCATTAGCCACTATATTTATACTTGTTCTAAGCACTCTTCCAAAAGAAGACACTCTTCCAAAAGATCATGATAATGAATGGGAAATGGCTATAGTGTTGTAAGATTTAATTGTAATTTCTTTTGTTCACTATCACAGTTATACTTGTTCTAAGTACTCTTCCAAAAGAAGAAACTCTTCCAAAAAATCCTTATAATGTCTAAAGCATGACTGTGATCTTGAACGTTTCAGTTGTTTTGTTTTCACTAAGTAACATAGCTGTCCTTGCTCTTAAAACACTCTTCCAAAATATCATAATGATGGGTAGGAGATAGCTATGATATCTTAGTTTTTAATTGCTTTTAGTCTTTATGTTTGCATTTGCACTGAATTGTACAGTCAGGATTGTTCTAAGAAACTCTTCCAAAATACCAATCATGATGGACAAAATAGACTGTATAATCCTATAGATTAATGCATGTTAACTTAGTTAGGATACTCCGGAGTCTAATTGCATTTAACTCATGCTCTGTTATTTATTTTAAGTTTGATAATGGCTTACTAGTTCAGCACTGTTTTAGATTAGTGACATCTTAAGTTCAGTTTTAGCTTAACTCATTGCATTTTCACTCCACATTTAGTTATCATCCACTGCATATTAGATTACTTCAGTTGTTAAACTTAACAAAACAGCCTTCATTATTTACAAACCTCTTCTTGTTCCAAATCTATAATTGATTCATAACCATATGAACAGAAGACAGTATCATTTCAAGGTCTGAAGTACTTTTGCAACTTCCTTATCATCTCACAAACAAACATTTCCTCAAAAGACTATTTTAAAAATCTATAACCTTGAGTGAAGTGTAGTGGTATCAAACTAAGTTGCAGAATAGAGTTAGGAACTAGTCTTAGAGTAGAAGATCTTATGATGTCAACAATATTTTTCTCCAAATATGTTTCTACAAATCTTTAATCATGGATAAAATATTGTCTCATTATAAGCCGATGATTTAATTGTTTAGATTAGGAGAATTTGTATACTTAGCTGACCATTTCTCAAACTCTCCCAAAATACCTTTGATAAAAGAATTGGACAAGTTAAGTTTGTGTTTTGATTCATTTCCTTAAAGTCATTATCAAGCTTAGTATTCTACTTAGTCTTAGTTTAGATTTGGTTTTGTTTCAGTATTTAAATTGCATTTGTCATTTGTCATCAACCAATTAGGCTTCACTCTGTTTTTAACCAGTAGCTTCTTTCCACTAGCTTTTTAGACATTTGCCTTGTGAACATAAAACCACCAAAAGATCAAAAACATCATAAATCATCACAAAAGACCAAAACATCATAAAACACTAAACACAACGCATTAAGAGACAAACACCTAGGCACATACAGTGCACTTCACTTTAGCAATTTACCAACCCTGGTTTACAATTAAATGAACTCAATTTAGGAGACTAGGTTGAGCACAAACAGCAACTTTTTCTGAAATCTGCCATCGAGAGCGCTGGAAGTGCAAGTCGCACTTTTTAGCCTAAAACCTGCGACCTAGACCTCCAGAGCGCACTTTACAACCCAAAAAGTGTGACCTCTACTGAAAACAGGTCATAAATTGCGACCTGGATTTTTTGCAGGGATGTTTCTAAAAGTTTTTTGGGTTTGTCTGAGCCTCTGTTCAGGGTTGTCTGACCTCTATCTATGCCCGTTTTGGACCTGTACTTGTTCTGTTTCACTCAACTAAGTGGGAAACTAGCCCCCTAGGGCTTTAGTACCCTCCACTTTTTGTGGAAGAGTTTTTTCTGTTGCAGGTTGTCTGAAATTTCAGAGTCTTCAGCCATTTTTTCAGATCTGATACCTCACCTTCAAATCCACTTCAGATCAGCTTTTTATCCATCCAAATCTCATCATTTAACGTTTTTTGGGTTTTCCCTTAGGGGCACTCCACTTCCCTCCTGGAGATAGCCTTTCACCACCTCTTTTTACAACAATTATTCCTCTGATATGTTGTTGTTCCTACACCACTTTCCAGCAGATTTTTTCTTTTAGATCCCTGTCCCTTCTAACCTTAGATCTATTGGCTGTTTTAGTGTGTTCTGATTATTTTTTTCAATCACCTATAGACTAGTTGTTGAGAGGCCCACCTCTTTTGGTTTAGATTGTTGCATTATTAGCCATTTATTTTCTATTTTGCAGGCTTATATACTGTCATCTGTAAGTTATTTATAGCTATACAACACACTCTTTTCTTTTTCTCTACAAATTTCTGTGTTTAAAAATTAAAATTTTCACACTTCACACACACACCCTAAGTGAAAAATGGCTTGGTTAACATCGCCAAGCAAAGACTCTAAAACATTGAAATCAATTGATCCTGCACCTCTTTTCCCTTGTTTCGACATTGTAATCGGTTGATCTTACATCTCCCTACCCTTGTCGGTCTCTTTTTCCTTTGTCCCATGTGTGTGTCATCATTTCTCAACCTCCCATGGGCTCTGATTTTCCTCCAGGGGGGGCCAGCACCTCCTGCATATCTTCCCCTCTTGGTAGCATGTATTCAGGGTACATCATGCCTCCTCTCTTTTCCCAACCTCCTGTTTACCACACTATTACCCAACCTCTTCTGTCTGGTACACTCGATGACCAGATTCTCATGATGAAATCCGATCAACCTTCAACCGTAGACATCAATCTCCAGACTCGGTCCCGTCAGTACAAAAAGCCTCCCGCTACATCTGTCTCCGAGCCGCCTTCTTCAGTCTCTACAGAGCCTCTTTCGACACCCAAGGGTCCCTTACAAATCCCTCAGCCTAGGGTGGAGGTTCATACCAATATCCCTAAGGGACCACTGTGTCGAAATGCTGCTTCTGGAAAATCCGCCCATTCGTATAGCATAGTCGATGATTTGGCACAATCCCCTGCTGCCATTTCAACGCTGGAAATCCTCCAGTCGTGCCCTTCACAATGAAAATCTCTTCTGTCTGTCATGGGCGTTGTAGATCCTTCCGACGATCGATTGATTGTTTTTGATGTTGACCGGTCAGAACATCCTCCTCTCCCTGCTTCCGTCACTTTCCAAATCCCAGTCAAGATCTAGAACACCAACGTTTCTCGACGCATTATTGATGAGGGGGCATCCACCTACGTGATGTCCGCTTCGGTTTGGAAACAACTCAAATCTCCTGAGTTGGCTCCTTCCATGATCACTCTCTGAGCATGGGATGGCCACGCCTCTAAGCCCATTAGCTTATTCCGCAATTTCCCTGTCACTCTTGCGGGCAAGATGGTTTGCGTTGACGTAGAATTCATAGATGCCCCCTTAGATTACAACATTATATTGGGTCGTAGCTACACTTATGCGATCTTTGTTGTTCCTTCCACGGTCCACCGCAAGATTTCTTTCCCCCATAACAGAAAGATAGTCACCATTGACCAGTTGACGTATTACAAACCGAAGTCTCAGACCTCCCCTGAGTCCACTATTTCTTCGGTGGCCAATAAGCAAACCGTCAACCCTTTGACTAGTGTCTCACCCGGCGTCTACAAGGACTCCTCCTTGCTTGTTACATTCCCTGGTAGTCCTCCTCCCATCTTTGATCCTAGCTCATCGAATGTTTGCATGATGCAATCATCTCGGGCTTCTCTCAAGAGGCCCGCCTCGACTTGTCAGCAGCCCCCTTGCCCTCCACAGTCGTCTCCTAGCCCTTCGATGCAGCATTTTGGACATCTTCCTCCTGGCCCTTCAGCTGGTACTCATAAGCCTCTTTATCCTCCTGGATCGGTTCCTCTAGGCCTTAACCATTTAGGAGCCGTCCCACCTGGCCATTACCCCTTTGGTCAGATACCGTTCCTAGTCCCTCCACCAAGCATCTATACGGCACTTGTCATGGCCACCCTCTCTCTTCCTAACTTGACCATTGGGCTTCTTTTTTGGTACCTTGATCCTCCAACCACCACCCCACCAGGTCAACCTAAACCTTATCTTGCTTTGACCCTGGTTAAACCGGTCCCCCTGACTTCTCCTGTTGTCATAGTGCCTCAGCCACCTCAAGAAGATCCGCCTCCTGTTGCAATTTCTTCGGGTAAGAAGAGAAGTGGTTGCAAAAATGCCTCAAAGGACAAAGCTACCCCGACTGACCCTACACCTCCTCCGCCTCCAAAGCCCTGCGCTTTGTGTGATGTCGTCGGTCATGCCACCCATACTTGTCCCGAGTTGCCCTGCATTAATGTCGTGTTACCTGTGTCTACGGTCCCTGAAACCTCTGCTTCTTCGTCGACCACAACCAAGAACACCAAGACTATTCACACCAAACACCCTTATGCTTTGTGTGGTCTCCGTGGCCATTACTCCCATCATTGTCCTCGCCTTACACATTACAGTGCCTCTTTGGAGGTAGTTTGGGAGTAAGAGATTGAACAGAATCAATTCGCTTCTCCCGTGCTTGCATTGTATGTTGTATTCCCCCCCTGATGTCGAAATGACGGAGCATGCAGCCACCATCCTCTACCTTTCATCATCCTTGAGACCCTCGACAAAAGCTCACTCTGAATCTTCTCCTGTTGTTTCGCTTGACCTCCTTTCAGCAAACACCTCGGGCTCAACATCAATGGATCCTTTATCTTCTTGTTCTTATGTCATCCCCCGCGATGATGTGCATGAGATTCTTTTTTCTCATGATGATGAGTCAGGTAGCCTCGCTGTGTCATGTGGTCTTCCTTCCTCCTGTCCTTCCACCTCCTGTTGTGACGACGACATCATGGAAGCCACGTCCACCCTTGACTTCATCTTTCCCACACATAAACGGGATGCCATCATCCATACCCTTGGTGACTTATGCAGCCTGAGCTCAAGCTACGCTTCCAGTAGCTCCCACACTTCCCCTCACTGGCGGCATGTGGAAAGTAGACATCCTACCCAGATCACTCCCTTCCACAGAGTGCATTCGATTTCTACTGTGCGCTCAGGTTGCCAGCATTGTTCTTTATCCTCCCATTTATTGTCTTGTGGCACCTTTCAGAGGGACCCCCCGTCAACACCTTATATCGGTTTTGTCGATGGTGCAATTCGCTACCCCCAGAATTTAGCCTCGGCAGGTTGGGCCATTTTTACCCCTTTGCATGCGCTTGTTCTCTCAAATGGTGTATGCATTAGTACTGCTACCAATAATCAAGCCAAATATGATGTTGTACGAGGTTTATTAGCCGATGCCCTTTCACATCGCATCCTCCACCTTCATGATTGTTTAGATTCCCTACTTCTTGTCATGCAATTGAATGGTGTATATCTTGTGCATAATCCTATCCTTTTCAAAAGATATTTAAGAGTGAAGCTTTTGATGCGTGAATTTGAAATCATTACTTTCATTCATGTACCTAGAACACAAAATCACTATGTAGATAGCATTGCAAACCATTTTCTGGATTGGCATTTAACACACACATTTAACACAAGACAATAACATAAAAATATCAAAACGATGCATATCCATAGTATGTGTCGTATAAAATGTTTTAGAGTTCATTAACTCTGATACATATGACATGCCCATAGCATGTTACAAAAACTCAAAACTGGGGGCACCACCTGCCCCTACACACTAATCACTATCTAGAAGATCCCGAGCCAATGGCTCTACCCCTGCTGCTCGTAGATCATGCATGCCCTGTTCGGCCATCGCCATGCACCGCATGACCCCTCACCATTCCGAAGGTAAACCAATACATGGCTCTATGTACTGGTCATCTAAGTCCTGCCAACCGCGTTCTAAAACACTGGTCAGAAGCCTCTCACATCTATGACGGATATCCTCCAGAAGGGCTATTGCATCCTCATTATGTTGTGCCCTTGATCCACTAGATCCTGCAGCCCCCGATACTGCAGGTCGTCCCATGTACCCGACCAGTTTTACCAATGTTGTATCTACATACCAAAAGTAAAAGAATCAGTACCACATATAATATTCTAGAAACTTTACATGCACATAAAATATTAGCAATTTTTCACTCACCATCGGGTCCCCATATACGACCAGGCGGCAGTGGTAGATCTAGATCCCCACAATAACTCATCCCACTATAGGGATAGTCATCTATATACAACGACATCTGATCCCAATGAACAAAGAAAACAGGACGAAACACCCGTCCAACTGCTCCACCTCCTCCTCTGCATAGTAGTCCCCCCCCCGGCGCATCCTAGGTTCCCTCGGGCCTCCATCTGGGAGTTGTATACGAGGCCGAAGTGTCGGGATCTTCTCAAATAAAAAAGAGCACAAAACTGTACCATATGCACAGTCATGATTCGCTTGCCGCTTACATAGCGACAACTGTCGTTTCAATGATGACAGCATCATCTGGGCCCACCCATAGTAGGTCCCACTCAAAACACTCTCCACAAGCATCATTTTCCCCCTCGTGATGTGATGGAGTGCCTGGTTGCCCAGGATCCGCAGCACCGATGTGGCCACAGCATGGGTCTCTAACCTCTCCAAATCCCCGATGCGTATCTGAGTCTCCTTGACTTGGAGACCTGGCTGAAAATGGCGCTCTACAAACTCTATGATATTCCACCCATGCGGTAATAATGGCTGAGTATTCCCTACCATCCCAAGTGGTGGGAGACCAGTCAGGAAATATATATCCTGGACCGTCAACTTGATCTGGTGCCCCTACACTATAAAGACCTCATGGTATGGGTCCCAATAGCTAACAATCCGGGCCAATAAGGGCTCCCCAGCTCTCATCAAAGGGTTCTCCACAAACTTCATAACCCCAAACCTGGCCAAAGCACTGTAGACACCCTGATCCTCGCGGATCTCTAACCGTAATGTGCCCAGGTCTCTCTCTCTCCAGTTAATCTGTAACTCTGCTATATCTGCATGAAAGCATCATATTTTTAGTATACAGATAGGAAAGACTGCTTCTCATCACAAAAGCCTAGTGCTCAGCCAAAAAAACATCACAGAAACACCACTCCCTGCCAGGTCGCACTTTTTAGGCCCAAACCTAGGACAGGTCGCATTTTTCTGCCCAAAACCTGCTACCGAGGTCTGTGAGGAGGAGTGGGGGGTTGTTCCTGAGCCCTAGGGACCTAATCTGAACTTTTAATCCAGTGAAAAGAAAGAGTAGGGTTAGGCCTCTTACCTGAAACTGACGGATCTCGATTCCAACAGTCGGTTTGTCCGCTACGATCGCCGCAAGATTTAGGGCCTTCTCTCCTCTCTACATTCACCACAGCTCCACATGAAAATGAATGAATTTGGAGGGAAAATTCCTTATTAAAAGAGAAACCCCTATTTTTTCTTTCGCCTGCTGCGATCCAACTGTAGCTCCATTTACCAAACCGTCTACACCATTGGAAATCTCTCACTGAGCCCTCAAATGGGTATCTGTTAGTTTTTATTGATTTGATACTTCACTGGGACACATTTTCCCATGAAGCGCCACTTCACCCTTCCTCAAAATCAAATTTCTTCACTTGCAACACTCGTACCGGGGGCACCATGTTGCCTCCATACTTGTCCACGCTCGTGTTGACTTTCATCGTGATTTACCATCTTGTATTCATGCTTTTATGGTCCCCATTGGACCCTTTTCCTGTGTGGAAGCACAATCGAGTCACCCTTGTTTAGAGAATCTGAGTTGAGTCATCATTTCTTTCATGGAGTCTATCCCGAGTCCCTTTGCACCCCGCTATAGTCCTCCATCCTTCATTGCTTAGTCCCTCTCTCGTGTCGCTCATTATGGCCTTCAGTCCCACTGTCCCCTATCCCTCATGATATTGTGTTAGTCACTACCTAGTCATCCATGCTATTTATGCTCTAACAAGGGAAGTCGTCCGTTCGCTACTCATTTTCCCCCATTTCATCATCATCATTGGTGTCAGTCTGTTAGTCACTCTACTATTTTCTCTCGTGCCTTAGTTGAGGATCCCTTATTGCCTCACTTATGGAAGACCTCCTTCTATCGACATTAGCTCATTCATTCCAAAAGACAGGTCTAGAGGGTGGTGTACCCTGGTTCCAGCTTCCACTCTTGTTCGAGCCTCGGATCAGGTAAAGGGACTCCTCATAGCCCTTTGACTTGATTTTTTCTCAGCTCCAACTCCTTTTCAGCATGATCGAGATCCGTGTACTCGATGGTCCAGTGATGTAGCAGCTGACATTGGTGATTCCCGAGTGTGTGTGAGATGTCTCAGCCCTCATGAGGGGGTGGCCCTACAGGTAGCCCCCCACACACTCAGATGACCTCTTCATTACAACCTTCGATGAGCTCCATACATTGATGATGTCAGCCTTAGCCGCTTGCAGCGCCGTTTTGTTTGCATGTATCAGTCAAATTTTCAGAGCCCTTTCCTGTTTCTAGGGGCATCTGGGTTGTATTTATATCTCATGTACTCAGATATTGTTGTACAAGTCCTGGCTGCTATCCCAGACACAATATGTATGTGGGATTCATTATTATGTTGTTTATCTGGCTCATGTTTATGCCAACATTATGTCATCTCGTGGTTTTCCTAACGCCTTATTGTTTGTATATTGTCTCGGCGAGCATAAGTATGCCTCCCCCGCCACCTATAGCAGGTACTCACTTATCAAAAAGACTTACCTTACAATCCTCTCCCTTTGACTTCCCTTTTGTTGTCTAGTGATTGAGTTCTTAAAACGTACTTCGGTCATACGATTAGCTCCTAACGCTCGCATGCTAGGGGGGCAATATGTTACACCATTTTTTGGTCATCTAATCCATTGTTATTATATGGATCCTGTTAGCCACCTATAAAATTTGTTATAGAAAAAGGTGGCTAAGACTTTTTGAGCCTTCAAGGAACAAATTTTATTGCTAAAAAGTGTTGGCTCTTGAAGACTCTTAAAGGCCTCATGCCTCTGTCCATAATCTTCACTGTTGTTCTTTTTATTATACTCAGAAGTCCTGCTGACTCCCAAAGAAGAATACTGCTGCAAGTACCATTTCCCTTTTCCCTTTCTTCCAAACTAACCTCATTTTAACTATTTTTCCCTCTTGTCAAAATTCTCATCTTACCCTCTAAAATCCTCCCAAAATCCCTTTCCTTCCCTCAGAATACCCCTTGTTTAGCCTTTTTCCCCTTTTCCCTCTATCGTTGTTCATTTCTAGCATTAAAAACCATAAAAACGCACATTCTGGACATATATGGGTCTTAGCCCCTTCCTGCATAAACCCCGGTCGTATGATCCTCCATGTAACCCGAGGCCCCGCAGATGGGCGCCTAGCCATATTATATATATCCCGCCTCGAAAATATTAAAAACCTTATGTTATTTTTGAAACTTTGGGTTTGTAATTATTTTCTAAATTTCCGCCGGTTCAAAGCCCCAGTCAATCCCCACCGTCGATCTGATTTGCAGATCGACGGTGCGGAGTCCAGCACCTCGGTGGTCCCCACCATCCACTCACCATTCCAGAATTTGACGATATCCATCGCACTGCCTTCGAGCGGAGGGCAGTTTTCTTCCGATCAGAAGTGATTCCACTCACCGATTGATGCGTGGCCTGGGCACTATTCACCAAACCGCCATCCATCGTGTGTCAAACATCAGACGTGGACCCCGCGCGATATTGGCGTCCACCGTCCGATCTAAGGCCGCCCATCGGACGGTGATCGCTCACCAAAGTTGCTCACACAATAACCAGGCTTCGGCGTAGCGGTAACAACATCTTCGCCGTCGATCTTGTTATTTCCCAAATCCACCTTAGGCTGAAGGAAGGCGGGATTCAGGGTAACACCAAACCACGCTCATTCTGGTAGCTAGCCCTACCAGAACAGGAGAGGGCTCTCTCCGAGTCAATCTCAGGAAAAATGTATCAATAGGGCTTGAGATGACTGAAATGAGTGCTAATTTTAGGCTAGGTATATGAATCAAGGAGTTTGGAATGATTTTTAGGGGTTTTTTGTTGGAAAAAGGAAAAGGCAGTTTTGGGCTTGGGGATGAGGCCAAATTCTTGCAGAGTTCAAGTTGGGGCAGGGAAGGCAATGAATTTGATGTCCTAGATTCAATGAATGGATAGCAAAGACTGCTGAGGAGCTGAAGAGGGCAAGAAGGTGCAAGGATCCTCTTCAAACGGAGGAAAACATATAAAACTAAACAAAAGTTTAAGGCAGAGCACCAGCAAACTAATGAATTCTACCTTAGTTACTCATTTGTTTATTTCAGAAGCAAAGAGAAGGGAAATGGCATACATATAACATTAATGAAACTTAGTGATACATGGAGAAAAACATCATCAAAACTCAGAGCCACAAGGATCCCAACAAGTGCTGCAAAACTCTAATCTTTCCTTTGCCAAAAAGCTGAAATGAATATACAATGAGGTGCCCAACTATTCCCAAAAGTCCAACCCTGAAAATGTCTCAGAAAATACAATATATAGACCATCCTAACCCCTTCCCATGCATCTAGGGGTAGAGCTCATCCTTCTAGGAGCTGTTTCAACCAATTCTAAACATGGAACTGAAATCTAGGCAGCCAAACAACTTGCCTCTATATGCTAGGAAACTGATCCATTCACTTAATTTTCACTTTTTAGTGAATGAATCCTCTAGAAAAAGTAAATATGAGCCAAAATTACATCATAATCATCAAATTACATCAAGATAGATCAGTAGTTACATCAAAAAGTGAAACTAGTCAAAACTAGGCGGATTTCTGAGCTGAAGAGTCAAAATTGGGCCAAAATCCTCTATGCGTCGCGCCCAAAAACTCAATGTGCCGCGCCACTTTGAGCCTATTTTTGAGGCACTTCCCAAAGTCAAAATTGAGCTCATTATAGCTCGTTGGAAATCCCTATCTATCTTCTATCCAACCCAAGTGGAATTTTTCAATTTGGAGGTCATTTGCCCCTCCAAAACTTCAATCTCCCAAGACTGGTTCCTGCTAGTGCAAAAAGTGGCAGAAAGGCCATTTTTGGAGTGTTTTTCACCCTTAAGACCACCCAGAACTTGATGAAATCTCTCAGCCATTCTTGAGCATGCATAATTTATCATAAAAAACCCAAAAATATCAATTTTTCCTCCAGAAGATGTCCCAATCATAAGCGAGCGTCAAGTGGCGCAACGAGTTGGGCAGAAAAACCTGTTTTGCAACCAAAATTTCAAAAATGACAAATTTTACTCCAAATTTGCTGAAATTTGGAGTGAAGGTCTCCCATCATGTTTCATGCTCAACCAAGGAAGCTTCGGCCAAGATTTGGAGTGGATCAGGCCTTTTTCGCCGTTTCAGTGCTCTTCTCAACCTCGCCTTCAGGATCTTCATCCTAGATCTGAAACATGTGTGCGGGCCCAATAGTGGTTATTCATATGTCTGAGCATGTCTCTGTCCCTATTGGCCTTCGCTAATAGTTTCTCAAGATGAATGTTAACTCTCGTAAGGCAAGTCTCCCGCTCAAACGATGTCATGTCACCTGGTCTCTTTCGGGCCAATTCATGGTCTTCACGGATTTGCCGCAACTCTATGAGTGTCTGCTGATCCTCCAGTTGTTTATTCCACTACTCCAAGTAATTTATAACCCACTGAGCTCTCTGCAATTTCTCATTCAATGTGTCGATCTCAGCTTTCTGCTCCTGGATGGTTTTTTTCAGCTTTGAGCTGGGAGAGCTCGAATCAACATCGATCAGTATAAAATCAGTATCCTGGCCTCCTGAGGGGCCCTCATCCTGCATAGGCTTCTTTCCTCTGTCCTGTACCTGTGCTGATGTAGAAGGCGAGACCCCTTCCACGCCATGTGGAGATAGTACTCGCGCTGCTGTCGAAGGTAACGAGACCCCTTCCACCCCGGGTGGAGATAGTACTCATCGTGCTGCTGCAAATAACGCTCTGGTACCTCTCTGATAGGTAACACACACTGGACCACTGATAGGCTCTGTCTCAGGAACCTCAAACTGATGTGAAGGCTCACCTGCACGTGAACAATCTTTGGAGGAGGTTGAGGGGCTGTAAAGAAGTCACGGGAAATGAACTCCTCCCATGCAATGCCCTGCAATCCAAGCTGATGTACCACAATCATCTTGATGAGCGCATAATGATAAATGTTGTTATGTTGCTGCTCTGGAGTCTTCTTCTGCACAAGGGTAGTCATCCGCTCTATGTTTCGGCACATGAAGTATGGAATATTCATCAGTCTCACTCTCATGAAATGCATCAACAGTCTGATGTGGTATGCATAAAGGCGTGAGAATCTACCCTCGCAACTGAAGTATCTAATGATGAGTTTCATTAATGGCACATAGGACTCCTTCAAGAATCTGAAAGGAAACACCCTGCTGAGCTGCCTCATATAACCAGGCCTGATGTAAGGTTCATAATATGCTCTATCCAGCTGCTGTCTCTTATTCCACTCCTCACCTATGTTTGGTATCCCGGTTGCCTCAGAAATGGTCTCTGGTGTCAAGGTGAAGTTCACTCCAGCAAGGTTTACATGACCATCACGCAAATGTAGGACAAATAAGTGAACCAACTCCTGATGATGCTGAATCTGAGCAATCATCTCACAATACTAAAAACATGAATGTTGTTGAAAGCATGCCATTGCAAGCGGGCAAGCCTGCAATTGAGTCAAGGAAGTGGGCTCTTCTCTGACATGCCTGCCACTTTTATGAGACCTCCTTGGTACATTTAACTCTGCGGTTGAGTCACTGTCTTTCTCATATTCTTGCTCATATGATGAATTTGTCTCTGACATGGTGCTTTACAATGTATATAACAAGTATATGCTGATATATGTGTGGTGAAAACAAGATTTTGTCTTTCAATACCAAATGTGCCAAATATGTAATGAGAGGCTGTGAGGAAATATTACAGTGAATATAATGGACTGTCAAGTGAAATTTGAGTGGTGAAGACAATCTCTTGACAGCTTGGGGGACTTCGAGATTTGGAGATTTTATAACTGATATGGGAGTGGGAGATGTAGTAGGGTTTAGTGATAGGGAAAATGGGTACAAGGGATATGATTGTTTTGGGACAGAGGGAATAGGAAAGGATTGTGATAACTATATGACAGTGATGGGAACACGAATGAACAATGGAGTGGGAGTGTTTAGCACCAATAGTCAAATTTCAATACTAGGGGAGCGGATTTTGATATGAATATGGGGTTTAAAGTTTGGCCTTCAAACTCTTACATCCTCCTCTTCAAAATGCAGCAAACACACACTAAAATCAATGGCAAGGGCGCACAAACACTTACTTGGAGCAAAAGAGTGAGTCGATTTGGTTTTTTGGATGAAGAATTGATGAATTTAAGCATGTCGGCTCTGTGCGCCGCGCGCACACCCAATGCGCCGTGTCGGATCTGTGCGCCACACCAGAGAAAATTAACACAGTCAGAATGGGCCCAATGCGCTGCGTCGGCTCTGTGCGCCGCGCCAGAGCAAATTAACACAGTCAGCATGGGCCCAATGCGCCGCGTCTTTTGGATGCGCCGCGCCTTCCTCCAATGCGTCGCGCGCACTTCTAAACACAGTCTTGGCTTTCAAATTTACATCTTCACCCTCTCACCACTAAACTTCGACTTTCCTTGATGTCTTGGATGAAAATGGCATTGATACACATAGAAATATCTATATAAAGTCATGGCTTTGATTTTTTCTTTGTAAAGACCCATTTTGTAATGTTTTAGAATTGGCATTTCTTCACTTTTAATACAACTCTGTTCTTCAAGTTTCCTGTTTGATTTTTGGTTGAATTGATGGCTTTCTTGGTTGATTTTTGCAGGGATGGTGGCATTTGGACTTCAAAAAAGGATGAACAGAGGCTGCATTTGAAATACTTCATGGCGGAAAACTTTAAAAAATACATATTTATTACAAACAATTAATTGACGATTTCTTCTTCAAAACAGAGTTTTAAAGAAGAAACATCCTTGAGCATTGTTAATGATGAAAATCTTGAAATGAAAACTTATTGAAGACATCCTCATGGCCTGCGGGAATTATTTGACATTCTGAAGACCAAACCCTAGACCTAGTGACTGAAAGACTCTTTTTTTACCACAAGACCATCTATGACTGTAAATGACTGAAATCAACTTTAATGAATTTTGATAAATTTTAACCAACCCAGCAGGTACAAACATGAGGGAAACCAGTGAAGAGACCCTTTCGACATATAATGGCATGCCCCTAACGGAATGCAGATGAATGAGCAGAATGAGACACCTAAAAATGAAATGCAATAAGAGAAATGATCTCTAACGGAGGGATGTAAAGACTAACTCTAACATTGGCTCCAATGGGGATGGTGGCTCCTTGGAGGTGCCAAGAACTACAGATCTCTGGGAGAGATAGACAGTGCCTTCGTCCATTGGGCTATGGAGTCCATTATTTTGAAAAAGCAACTCAAGACTGTTGACTGAATTTATTTGACTGAAACTTTGACTCAGACTGACTCAATTTTTAAAACAGAAATGACTGAACCAAACCGACTAGACAGACTCAAACCGAAACTGAAATCCTTCTTCAGAATTATAGCCTTCACTTCGGGCCCCAAACTGAAGAAAAGACCACAGTGCACACTTGCAATGAAATTGAAATAAATTATATGTACAATGACAATGTGATCAGCAGAAAACATCTTAGAAATGGTACCGCTTGAGCAGCCGACCATTGACCGGCCCTCCTGGACAGTCTTCACCATTCATCTCCTTCAAAAGAAAGGCATTCTGACCTCGATATGCTGCAATCTTAAATGGAACTTTCCAGAGATTTTCAAACTTACCGTGTTTACCTTTGTCCTCATTCCTAGCATCCCACTTCAGCACCACTTCCTCCAATTGGAATTTACCCGCCTTCGCTTTCCTGTCATAGATCTTCTTGATTCTCTCCTACAACTTGAATGTGTTCTGGAAAACCTCTTCTCTCATTTGCTGCAAATGAATCATATGATTTATCCTTCTCTGCATATGGCTTTCTTCACTGCCAGCTTCCTGAAGAAGCTTGACCACCGGAACAGCAAGAGAGGTAGGAAACACTGTATCCACTCCATAAACCAACTCAAAGGGGGACATACCAATGGACTTCTTTTGACTCACCTGATCAGCCCATAGTGCATTGACCAGCTTCTTATGCCAACTCTTCTTGTTTATGTCCAGTAACTTTTTAATGATGTTGACTAAAGATTTATTGGAAAATTCTGCCAATCCGTTGCCTTGCGGATGATAGGCGATTGAATGTCCCAAAATGAATTTATACTTGGCACAAAACTCAATCATCTTTCTTGATTTAAAAGCTGCTGCATTGTCAGTGATTATCTTATTCGGGCAACCAAAACGAGACAAAATGTTGTTCTCAAGGAAAGAAATGATTATCGAATCGGTAGCCTGTCTGGTGGGAATTGCTTCGATCCATTTCGTGAAGTAATCAGTCGCTATTAGGATCCATCTATGTTGTCCTGAAGAAGGAGGATGGATCTCCCCAATGAAATCCAAACCCCACTGCTGAAAAGGGGCGCTTACCTCAATAGGTTTAAGCGGCAAAGGCTGTAATTTCTGTCTTCCTTCGAAAATCTGGCACTCATGGCAGCCTTTGACTATTTTATACACATCAGCAAACAATGTCGGCCAATAGTATCCCGCTCTCAAAATCTTATTGGATGTTGTTTTCCAAAAATGGTGACCCCCGCAGTCTCCTTTATGGAAATCCTCCATTACCTTCTTCGCTTCTTCCTCCACCAAAAAATTTAACAAAACACCACCCGGATCTTTCCAATAAAGTGCAGAATTCAAAATACAAAATTTTGCAGCCTTTAGTTTCAGAGTTCTACCTTTGTTTCTAGTCATGCCGGGCAGTGGTGAAAATTTTTGAAGAACATACACAATATCTGAATACCATGGGGAAGCAACAAAAATTTCCAATACCTGAAATGGTGAATTCTCCTCATCCTCATTAGGCATAGCAGCAATCAGATTTATGTCTAGCACATGCAAATTCGATTCATCCATAAGCTTCGCCAGCCCCTGTCCCTTGATAAGCTTCGTGGGCCTTATCTCCACATCATACTCTAGCAAAGCTGCAATCCACTTGTCGCGTCTTCCTTCCGGATCAATTTGTACTAAAACATCTTTCACAGCAGCGTTAGGAACATAAGCCAAAATATGAGAATGCAAAATGTATACCCGAAAATCCTTTAATTCTTTTACCAATGCCAGAGCTTGCTTCTCAATGATGTTGTACTTCAAGGCTGCATCTCTTATAGTTCGACTGAAAAAATCTATTGGCTTTTCATGCCCATCTCTTTTCTGCATTAACATAGCTTCCATGGTATGCTCTGAAGCAAAGGAAAACAAGATAAAATCTTGGGTGTAATCAGGGCTGATTAAAACCGGAGCTGAAGATAGTGCCAACTTCACCAAATTAAAGGAATTTACCGCCTCTTCGGTCCACTTAACTTGGCTATCCTATTTCAGCATATTTGTTATCTCTCTTAGATGTTCAGCAAGGTTAGGGACAAAGCGACGTAAAAAGTTCATCTTACCATTAAAAGACTGAATCTCCTTCTTGTTCCTGGGAGGGTCAATTTGCTGCATTGCTTCAACACGTGTTGGATTAATACGAATGCCATCTTTGGAAATAATGTGACCAAGTAATTTGCCCTCATCCATGGCAAACAAGCTCTTTTTAGGATTAAGTGAGACACCATATTTTCTACACTTTTGAAAAACAAATTTCAAGTGATACATATGCTCTTCATCTGAATTGGAAAAGACCGTCAGATCATCAAGGTATATAACAAGGAAAACATCTTTCTCATTCGCAAAAGCCATGTCCATCGCCCGTTGAAAAGTCGCACCAGCATTCTTCAAACCGAATGGCATCTTGGCATAGTGGAAAGTTCCCCACGAAGTGGTGAATGCGGTTTTGTCTCGGTCGTCCTCATGGACCAAAATTTGGTTATATCTAGAATAACCATCGAGTAGTGACATGCGAGATGCTCCAACTACTCGCTGCAGTATATGATCCATCTTAGGCAATGGATAATTTTCCTTCAATGACACCTTGTTCAAATTTCTGAAATCAATACACAACCGAATCTCACCTGTCTTTTTCCACATTGGCACTAAATTGGAAATCCAATCAGAAAATCTGATGGGAACAATGATTCCTACTTTGTACAACCTATTTACCTCCTTCTCAATTGATGGCAGCAACTTCGGGTTGATTCTTCTTAGCTTCTGTCTGAAAGGCTTCTGATTAGGCTTGATTGGGATAGTGTGTTGAATTATATTCGTATCATACGTCTTTAAATCTGAGTAATCCCAAGCGAAAGCATCAGCAAACGAAGACAACAAACTCACATATTTAGCCTTTACCTCTGGTGGCAATGATTTGGATAACTTCACCATCTTGGGGTCTTCAGCTGTTCCAATATTTGCATCTTCAACTCCTTTTTCAATCAGCCGTAAGGTTGGCTTTTTAGCCACATCATCCTGATCGAAGAGCTCTTCTAAAGGTATCAAACCTTTAGGAATAACGTTATCTTTCAGCTGCAACACTTCTATTTGATTTACTTGCACGTCTGCTTCACCATCATCATTTTCTACATCAATTGAGGTATCTTTGAACTTACCTTTACTTTGCAGAAAATCATTAATCTCATCATCATTTTGGAAAACTTGCTAACATATTTGATTATCCAGGATGGTAGGACGGTGTTTCACATGGATTTCGAACTTGTTACTTGAATTCATTGGGATCTTCAAATTACTTGTTGCCTTAGCAAGTGCATCTGCAATTCCATTTTAAATGCGAGGAATAGAAGTCAAAGTATAATCTGAAAACTGCTTCAAAATATCCAGAACAGCATTCCGGTAAGCACGCATTCGGGGATGTTTCGTTTGATATTCACCCTTTACTTGCTTAATCACCAATTCGGAGTCGCCATAGACTGCAATTCTCTTAGCATTCAGCTTTCTAATAATTTTTAGGCCAGCAATCAGAGCTTCGTACTCAGCCTCATTGTTCGAACAATCGAATGCTAATTTGTAAGAACATACCCGTACATTGCTCGGTAACTTGTGAGCGGAAAAAGAACTGCGTACCCAAATACCAATTCCAGCACCATCATTTCCCAATGCACCATCGAAATCCATGGTCCATAGACCCTCTTCATCATCTTCTAGGTGCTGAAATTGTGATAGCCCTGTTTTTTCTTCTTGTTGTCCACTGTCTTTAGTTGATTTCTCAACTGTGCTTTCCGATTTTTGCCTTTCTTTCTGCAAAACTTCTCTGAAATTATCGGTAATCTCTGGAATATCTTCTGTTTGAACTAACTGACTATCTACATCATTTAAACTATCGGCAAACAAAACAAAAGACTCTAAATCTGTATGTACATAATTAATCAGATGATTGACCGGTTTCTCCTTGGTTGTAATCATATACTTCATTTTTTGTTCCCGGTACAACTTTCTCATTTGACCAAACACGGGAATCGTTGCATAGGAGAAGTCTAATTGTAATTTCCCTTTCAATTTTGCTCCCCAAGATCTAGAAAGCAACATACCAAACCTGGGAGGAATGTCTGCCACAACTACGTCCATCAAAACATTCTTTGTGGGAATCTAATCCAAACTAACAACCAAGTCTTTAATGAGCCCAATACATCTCACTCTGCTAGAATCAAATGAATAAAGATCATGGTACTTCCTAGTGATGTCTAAACCCAACTTCTCCATGATTTCTTTCGGCATAAGATTATGGGAAGCACCGGAATCGAACATGGCATTATGCAACACAAACTCATGCAATCGAAGACTTATATAAAAAGGAGGCACTTCGCTATCTGGAGACTCACCATCTAAATCTGGTCCAAATATCAGTTCAGGTTGATCATCTTCAATATTCACCATATCAGACATGGGATCGAAATTCAAAATTCTAGAAACTTGACCTTTATAATTGTTGTTCTTCATTAGTTCAGTCAAGGGAATGGATGCCTTTAACTTAGAAATATCATTCTCTAAACTAAAGGCTGAAGTCTTTTCGATCTCTTTGGCTGGAAAATCTTTCTTTTCAGCCTTCTCCCTCGATGTAATTGGCTGATTTGATTTTTCTGCTGATGATGACTTGGTGGCAGCAGGATCGACTATCTCTTTTGCTTTCTTTTGTGCAACAGGTGAATCGTTTTTAGGTGCTGAAACTTCCTTCCTCTTTTGGATTGGATTGACAGGCACATCTCTGTTTCTAAGAGAATATTGCTTCTGCTGGGCTGACAAGGCATTCATATAACCTCTCTGATACTCATCCGACTCTTCCTCAAGAGCTGCATCATTGGCCAAGATAAAATCCTCATCTCTTTGTACCGCTGAACTTTTTGCATACTCCTCGTCTTTAGTGATATAAATGGGAAAATCATCAGGAGTAAAGAAATGATTTTCCTCCCCTACTACATCATCTTCATCATCTGAATCCTGACCAACAAAATTCTGCTGAAGAGGTGTCTTTACTTGCTGCTGGACTGCTGGTTCTTGTGCTCGTTGTTCTCGTTGTTTAATCCTGAATTGGGGCTGCTGCTGACCACGGAAGTTGGGATTTCGGATCTGCGGTTCGGGCTTATCAAGTGTGAACCTTTTGAACATTTTTTCCACTTTACGAAGTAGCTTATCTGATGTAGATGTAGAAGCTTCTTCCTTTATCACAACTTTCTTCTCTGCTCTCAATCTAGCTCTCTTGTCATTAAAATTTGTCTCCACACTCACCGCAATTTTCTGCATATCTTCTAAGGTGGGCGGATCTTTGTCTCGTAATGAATAGACCATCTCCGGATCAAAACCATCCGGAAACTTAAGCAAATTTAATTTCCTAGATGGCCTCAAATCATCAGGAATTGCATTATAAACCGCATTAAATCTGATAATATAGTCTTGGACGGACTCACCAGCATTGCGCTTGATATTGGTATACTCAGAAGTAATTTGAAGTGGATCTTTCTTCATTTCCCACCGATCTAGAAACTGTCTCTGAAGCTCTTCTAATGTATTAATACTTCTAGGCTGCAAATCTCTGAACCACTTGCGTACCTCACCTCCAAAAGTTTGCACAAACAATCTCATGGTGACATTCTCTTCATCAATTTCATGGAGATCAAAGAAGTATGTCATTCTATCAATATGCTGTTGAGCGGGCACACTTTGAGGAGTACCATCAAACAATGAGATTTTACTCTGATAATCAGCGGGCATGGGATCCAAGTTCTGGGGCAAGACAAGACGTGTGAATCTAGCAGCCATTGCTCTTGGTGGATTTATGACCTGTCTTGGAGAAACGGGTGGAGTAGGAGCAGTATATGTACGAGGTGTATGTGGTGGAGATGAAGGAGGAACTACTGCAGATTGCTGATCAGATATAGATGGTTGCACGGGAATGGTAGGAATGAAAGAAGGCTCAGCGTGAACTTGTGAATCAGAAGTAACTGTTGATGGACCAAGAGTTTCAGAAGCAGATTCGATAAACTCAGGAATATTTGTTGCCACAATAGAGTTTTGAATGTTCAAGATGTAACTATCAATGGATCTATTAGCTTGTTCAATCTCAAGATACTTTATAAACTCGGGATTTATGACAGTAGAACCAGTAGCACTTTCAGATTTAGTTTCAAACAACTACAACTCGAATTGATCATCAAACTCAATATCTTCAAGGAACTCAAATACAGTAGGGCATGAATGAGATTTAAACAAAGGGATCACGGGACTTTCTCGATGGAGGATTCTTGAAATCAGATTGGGATTCTCATACACTGGAGGTGGATCAGGATCAGGATTAGCTCTTGTATGTCTTCTGGAAGCCAGTGTGTTGATCTATTCAAAAATCAAAGGGACACAACCGATCTATTTCAGCCTATCAAATTCTAGACTCAATCGCCCAAAAGTACAGAACGATGTAATATACTGGGGTAATTCACAATTCAAATGTCACGTCCACAAGCTAGACCGGAGATTGACTGAAGCAGCGTTTATCTACTTCCGCTAATGCAAAGCAAAAGCGTTTCGAAAGCTACCTGGCGTAACTTCAGGCTCCGTCTGTAACTTATGAAAAAAATAACACCAACAAGCAAACCATCTTCTCCCCAGTATGGTCGCCACTATGTTATTGCCCAAATCCACCTTAGGCTGAAGGAAGGCGAGATTCAGGGTAACACCAAACCACGCTTAGTCTGGTAGCTAGCCCTACCAGAACAGGAGAGGGCTCTCTCCGGGTCAATCTCAGGAAAAATGTATCAATAGGGCTTGAGATGACTGAAATGAGTGCTAATTTTAGGCTAGGTATATGAATCAAGGAGTTTGGAATGATTTTTATGGGTTTTTGTTGGAAAAAGGAAAAGGCAGTTTTGAGCTTGGGGATGAGGCCAAATTCTTGCAGAGTTCAAGTTAGGGCAAGGAAGGCAATGACTTTGATGTCCTAGATTCAATGAATGGATAGAAAAGACTGCTGAGGAGCTGAAGAGGGCAAGAAGGTGCAATAATCCTCTTCAAACGGAGGAAAACATATAAAACTAAACAAAAGTTTAAGGCGAAGCACCAGCAAACTAATGAAATCTAGCTTAGTTACTCAATTGTTTATTTCAGAAGCAAAGAGAAGGGAAATGGCATACATATAACATTAATGAAACTTAGTGATACATGGAGAAAAACATCATCAAAACTCAAAGCCACAAGGATCCCAACAAGTGCTACAAAACTCTGGTCTTTCCTTTGCCAAAAAGCTGAAATGAATATACAATGAGGTGCCCAACTATTCCCAAAAGTCCAACCTTGAAAATGTCTCAGAAAATACAATATATAGACCATCCTAACCCCTTCCCATGCCTCTAGGGGTCGAGCTCATCCTTCTAGGAGTTGTTTCAACCAATTCTAAACATGGAACTGAAATCTAGGCAGCCAAACAACTTGCCTCTATATGCTAGGAAACTGATCCATTCACTTACTTTTCACTTTTTAGTGACTGAATCCTCTAGAACAAGTAAATATGAGCCAAAATTACATCATAATCATCAAATTACATCAAGATAGATCATTATTTACATCAAAAAGTGAAACTAGTCAAAACTGGGCAGATTTCTGAGCTGAAGAGTCAAAAATTGGGCCAAAATCCTCTATGCGCTGCGCCCTAAAACTCAATGTGTCACGCCACTTTGAACCTGTTTTTGAGGCACTTCCTGAATTCCAAATTGCGCTCATGATAGCTCGTTGGAAAGCCCTGTCTATCTGCTATCCAACCCAAGTGGAATTTTTCAATTTGGAGGTCATTTTCCCCTCCAAAACTTCAATCTCCCAAGACTGGTTCCTGCTGGTGCAAAAAGTGGCAGAAAGGCCATTTTTGGAGTGTTTTTGACCCTTAAGACCACCCATAACTTGATGAAATATCTCAGCCATTCCTGAGCATGCATAATTTATTATAAAAAACCCAAAAATATCAATTTTTCCTCCAGAAAATGTCCCAATCATAAGCGCGTGTCGAGTGGCGCGACGCGTTGGGCAGAAAAACCTGTTTTGCAACCAAAATTTCAAAAATGACAAAATTTACTCCAAATTTGCTGAAATTTGGAGTGAAGGTCTCCCATCATGTTTCATGCTTAGCCAAGGAATCTTAGGCCAATATTTGGAGTGGATCAGGCCTTTTTCGTCGTTTCAGTGCTCTTCTCAACCTCGCCTTCAGGATCTTCATCCTAGCTCTGCAAACATGTGTGCGGGTCCAATAGTGGTTCTTCATATGTCTGAGCATGTCTTTGTCCCTATTGGCCTTCGCCAATATTTTCTCAAGATCAATGTTAACTCTCGTAAGGCAAGTCTCCCGCTCAAACGGTGTAATGTCACCTGGTCTCTTTCGGGCCAATTCACGGTCTTCACGGATTTGCCGCAACTCTATGAGTGTCTGCTGATCCTCCAGTTGTTTATTCCACTGCTCCAAGTAATTTATAACCCACTGCGCTCTCTGCAATTTCTCGGTCAATGTTTCTATCTCAGCTTTCTGCTCATGGATGGTTTCTTTCAGCTTTGAGCTGGGAGAGCTCGAATCAACATTGATCAGTATAAAATCAGTATCATGGCCTCCTGAGGGGCCCTCATCCTGCATAGGCTTCTTGCCTCTGTCCTGTACCTGTGCTGATGTAGAAGGTGAGACCCCTTCCACGCCATGTGGAGATAGTACTCGCGCTGTTGTCGAAGGTAACGAGACCCCTTCCACCCCGGGTGGAGATAGTACTCGTCGTGCTGCTGCAAATAACGCTCTGGTACCTCTCTGATAGGTAACACACACTGGAACATTGATAGGCTCTGTCTCAGGAACCTCAAACTGATGTGAAGGCTCACCTGCATCATGAAAAATCTCGAGAAGGAGGTACCAGGGGAAATTTAATAAGAGATCCACGGGAGAAGCGATTTCCTCCCATCTGATCTTACAGTTGAAAGTTGATGTACCACAATCGTCTTGATGACGCATAATGATAAATTTTGTTATGTTGCTGCTACAGGTCTTCTTTTGCACAAGGGTGATCATTCGATCATGTTTCGACACATGAAGTATGAATATTCATAGATCTCATAAATGCATCCATGATCGATGTGGTATGCACATAAAGAAAGAGAATCTACCCTCTAGTAATGAAGTATCTAATGATGAGCTTCATTAATGGCGTATAGGACTCCTTCAAGAATCTGAAAGGAAACACCCTGCTAAGCTGCCTCATATAACCAGGCCTGATGTAAGGTTCATAATATGCTCTATCCAGCTGTTGTCTCTTATTCCACTCCTCACCTATGTTTGGTATACCGATTGCCTCAGAAATGGTTTCTGGTGTCAAGGTGAAGTTCACTCCAGCAAGGTTTACATGACCATCACACAAATGTAAAACAAATAAGCGAACCAACTCCTGATGATGTTGAATTTGAGCAATCATCTCACAATACTGAAAACATGAATGTTGCTAAAAGCATGCCATTGCAAGCGGGCAGGCCTGCAATTGAGTCAAGGAAGTGTTCTCTTTTCTGACGTGCCTGCCACTTTTATGAGACCTCCTCGGTACATTAAGCTCGGTGGTTGAATCACTGTCCTGCTCATATTCTTGCTCATATGATGAATTTGTCTCTAACATGGTGCTGAAAGCAAGGTGTATCACAAGTATATGCTAATATATATGTGGTGAAAACAAGAGTTTGTCTTTCAATACCCAATGTGCCAAATATGTAATGAGGAATTGTGAGGAAATATTACAGTGGGTATAATGGACTTTCAAGTGAAATTTGAGTGTGAGGAGAGTCACTTGACTGCTTGGGGGACTTCGGGATTTGGGCTATAACAAATCTGATCTGCAGATCGATGATCCAAAATTCATCGCCCGTTTTCTCCACTTTGACTTTCCACCTGTGCTCCCGACCGTCGATTTCGCGCGATCGACGGCCCACAATTGTCCCTTCACCTCTGCTCCTGATCGTCGTCGATCGCTGTGCGATCGGCAAACCCGATTCAAAGTCTTCTATCGCCCTCCCTTTGACTCTTCTAATCAAATCCTGACCGTTGGATGATGCCATCCAATGACCACGCTCTTTCCATGTGCCTTCTGAAGCAGTAAACCTATATATGCATGGATTTTATAATTTTTTGTTTGTATTTTGCGGGGTTTTAATAGTTTTTCCACTGTGTTTAAAGAAAATTAAAAGGCAGAGGGTGACGATCCTCCTGCCTTCGATTCACCAAAGAAAATCATCACAGGGTTTAAAATCTACGTTTTATCGATGATTCGCGAGGCATTAATGCCATTCGACCCTTGCGCAGCCCTGCACACTAGCAGAAAACCATGATTCAAGCACAGTCAAAGAGTATCAGTGCAGAAAACCAGAAATATGCCAGAGTAGAAGATTAAAGATAGATTTTTGCGGGGATTACGTCTAAAGATGGTTTATCAAAAGCCTAATCCCCGATTAAGAACACAGTTTGAAGAAAATCTTAAGTGCTTTATCAAACAGGAAAACCTCCACCGCCACAATTGAGGCAAATTGATCCCTCTAGCCACCACAATGCCACCTGTGACTCAAAGCATTCATACATGAGGCCGGAGTTATTGATTAGGATCATATATTTGTCTCAAAACGCAACTAGAGAGTTACTTCTGCAGGGAAAATTAATGCAAACAATATCTGCGGAGTAACCCCGACATCACACAGAACCTCCAAGGTCAACAAAAGCTCCCACCAAGCTTAAAATTTATGTAAATCATTTAATACAGAAGACACCTATGTAAGTTTCTTCATTGAGCCCCCCAAAGGCCAAGAAACCATTAAGTCTGTATTAATTTTAATTGAGATCTTTTATCAGATCTCACCTCCTCATTCTTCTATATATACTACAGCAGAAGATGAGAGAGGGTTTGGTTGTAGAACTTTGATATACACTTGAGCTTAAACTTCTAATTGTAAATAGGATTCACTGGCTCTTGGAGCTCTGCTAGTGATAGATTGGTTAGGCTGAGATGTGTAGATGGATGCTAAACTAAAGCATTGGACTTAAAGTTGTAACTGGTTTGGAGCATCAATACAAGATGATTTATGGGATCCTGGTCTATGTTGACGGTGATGTTTTTCTCATTGTAACTTGTTATTTTGTTTTTTTTTTCACTGTGTTTCGTTTTCTCTTATAAAGAACAACATGCATAGAGTTAGGACCTACTGTATATCAGTAACCTTCTCTGACTAAAAATATTTATTTATATGTTTTCTTCCAACCTGTGTTATTTAGGAATGATTTAATTCAGTTTAAGCATAGGAATGTTGGCATTCCCTCGTCTTATTGCCTTAGCTAAATGTTGTTCTTGAATGTTATGTTCAGTATTAGTTAAGTAGATATGAACTAAGAAAGATATGGTGAGCCCTGGTCCTAGTTTTATCCCCCAAATACTGTCTGAATGTTTCCCTCGGAATGTGTTAAAATCTACCTAGTTTAGAAGTACTTACCAGATCTTAGGCCATTCTTTTTTATCTTTGTGTCTGTCTTGAAAGTAACCAAGTAAAGCAAAACTAGGAGAGGATTTGTGGTGAGCCTGGCCGGCTAGTTTTCTACTCCAAAAGTTGTCTTCAAGTTTCCCTTTGTTTTTTAAGTGTTTTCTATTGAAAGTGTATCAAAGGCTGGCTAGTTTAAAAGTACTTACCAGATCCTAGTTTGCTTTCATGTTTTTCTTAAGTCTATGTCAAAAGCTGGCTAGTTTAAAATTACTTACCAGATCTTGGGCTGCTCTTTGTTCTGCATATGTTTAATTTTCCTTCTCGTTGTATCATTTCATTCCATAAATAAATCTTCAAAGATATCCTTAGACATAGATGACTTTCCCCATGGACCACCCTTGCCTCTTTCTGTTCCAATTAAACCCTATTATGACTCCATATCCCAATGGACTAAAACCTGCAATTATCTATCTTTTTGGCCGAAGCTGTTCTATTTGATCGCAACTTCTCACCTTTGGAACTCTTCACATTCAGGACTTTTCACCTCAAACATTATTCATGCTCAACCATCCAAAAACCAAAACAAACCCTTGGTCTTCATAACTAGCCTAATATCATTACCCAAAACTTCAAAGACAAATCCCTCTTTGCACTCATTGGAGAGATCCCTCTCCGGATTCAGGAGGGCTAGATCCTAGAATCCCAAATTTGGTTGAAACGATGTTGTTTCTGTGATCGGACTTTGCCAATCTTGCTGATTACAGATTCCTAACAGATCCAAGTACACCAAGTAAGACCAATTTTACCCCAAGTAAAATCGCAATCACTATGAAAAATGACTTAGTAAACCACTTTTATTAAGTTGTTTATGGTCTAAACAAGAAACCCCATGGGGAAACATTAAATAAATCCATATTTATTTGATTTTTCCTCAAGGAATAATTATTTAAACAACAATTTAATTAATATTCCTGGTTATTTTTAACCCAAAACAAGGAAATTAATTAGATAAATCATTATTTATCTTATTATTTTCTAAGAATAACTATTTAAACATAACTTAAATAATATTCTTTGTTAAATATGACTACTTCTCCCTTAAATAATTAAATAAATCATTATTTATTTGATTATTACTCAACCATATCCTTAAAATGATAAATAAATCATTTATTTATTTATTGTTACTTAATCACATCCTTAAAATGATAAATAAATCATTTATTTATTTATTATTTACAAATAAGGGGATTTGACTCAAATCAAATTCCTTTTCCCTCCAACAAATATAATAAAATATTCCATAAAAGTTGGATCTTGATTTGGTTAATAATATTTTAATTATGCACCAATATCTAGACTAACTCAATATTTTGTTATAAATAGAAGGGTTTTCCCATTCATTTGTCACCTTTTGTTGCCTAAAGATCACTCTGGATCTCAACTCTTGGTCTAGCTATTGATCCACCATCATAGCCATATTTTTCCATTTTTGTCTGGGTTTTCTACACCATCAAGAGAGAGGAATTCTAAATCTGAAGTGTTGAGGACTTACAAGAACCCATCCCATTGAGGAGAACAAGGAACACCCTCTTGTGTTTTCCTCCCAAGTGCCATTAATAATAATTTCATTGGATATATTCTTGTCTTGTATATTGGATCTATGGAGTAAAACTTATTTTTCTACTGTTTAATGTCTTCTAATGCATAGATCTAGATTTTTGTAGCATTTGTCTTGATCATCTAACTGCGAATCTGAAGATATTAGCAGTCAATTCTGCTGTTAGGGTTGTTTGTTATGCACAGCTAAAGTGGTATTTTTTCGTACACTTCGAATCAAGATTCATACTAACAAGATGCCATCTCTAATGCTACAGGTATACCTGCTATTGGTGAAAAGTGATTCAAGAAAGCAAGATTAAACATGAGCTATATGAGCCATTTGTCAAAACTAGGTACAGAGAAGGCTGCAGGGCTATTTTCCCTTTCTCACACCTGAAACAGAGGTATGCACCCTTGATGAGGGTTATCATGAAGTACTTCACCTATGAGGGGAGGTACTCCAAACTTTATTCCTACCATGTTAGATTGCTCAGGAATTTCACAAGGGTTAAAATGCTTCATTTTCCTTACTACTTGTATAGGAGCATTGACAATATGTATTTTGTTGTCTGGAGGAGAACCTATTCCCAGCAAATGCATAGTTTGTTCCACCACTCATTGATCAAGATGGTGGTCCTACATCAGCTGGAACAAAAAGGCACACCTTTGGAGATGTTCATAGCCCATGAAGTCTTCACAAGCCCACACCCCCATCATCAACCAAACTTGCCCTCATCATCTCATCCTCCTCCCTCTACTCCTCCATGATCACCTCCTACTAACCATACCTCATCCTCCACACATATATGACCTCCTCAAGGAAACCTCCCTTCCTCCCCTTCTCTTGATGCATCAGATGAAGAAGGAAGTGGCAATGAAGAATCAAGTGAAAATGAGGGAGGGGATGATAATGAGTCCAACCAAAATGAAGATGAAGGAGATGATGAGTTGAGCCAACAGGAGGCAGTGAACATGGAAATAGAGCAAGAGGATGACAGTGAAATAAATTAAAGGGATTACAGTGAAAATGAATTGAGTAGTGATGAAGGGGGCAACCAAGATGAAGATGAAAATAGTGAGGACAATGCAGAGGCGAAAGGTAGCAGTGATACCCAAGAAGCAAGCCTCAGTGATGGACAAGACAGAAAAGAGGAAAACAGTCATGATAGTCCTGACAATAGTCATGATAGTCATTAAGATAGTGAAAAAAGTGTAGAGGGTGATAATGAAGATAAATACCAGAGTAGTGAAGAGGTAAGAAGCTTTAATGAAGGACAAAATGAAAATGCAGAAATCAGTGAAGAGAATGAGAGTGGTGATGATGTTGAGAACAAAGAGGACAATGATGAAGCAGAAAATATGATTACTGATGATACTAGTAATGAAACTAAAGAGTTTGATGACAGCAGCAAGGATCACAGCCATGATAAAGACACCAACAAGACCACAATCACACCCCTTTCATTCACATATCAAAGAGGGCCAAGGCTTGTGTTTGTTGCCTCTAAAAGGCAAGGGACCATGCCATCCACCTCAACTCAACCACTAGACAAAGGTAAACAAAAGGTAAATGAAGAAGAATAAGATCATGAAGTTGAGAGGGAGTTTGAAATCATTTAAGTAGACAGTGATGAGGAGACTGAAGCAAGGATATCAAACTTTCTCATCCAAAACAAAAATTCCCAAATCGAAGACCTCCAAGCACATTTGGATAGGGCCAAGAGTGTGAATGATGCCCTTGAGATGGAGAACATGCAGCTAGGAGCACAAATTAAAATTTATGAGGCCAGAGCCATCAAGGCCAGGAAAGAACCCCAAAGGGCACAAGTAAAGCTAGAGGAGTTCATGGGCACCTATGAGGAGAGTGAGGATGAAGAAGGATAGTCTAGGAAGAGACCTAGAACCATGGGGTTGAAAAAGGCATTGGAAAAGCAAAGGGAACAAGAATCAGCCTTAGCAGAAAAACTCCCTCTAGATGAGTTGTTGGCCATGGAGATAGCACATGATAGGGAGCCTTGGTTAGAAAGAGCCAACATACACTTGGGGGCCAAGTTGGAAAGGGAAAATAAGGACCTTGATCTACAAAGAAAGATGACCAAACATTATGCCCGGAGGAATCAACTTGCAAGGGAAAAACTCAAAAAGGCCCAAACCAAGATCCAAGCACTAAAAGAGGCAAAATGCCAAGCTAACCTTGGAATTTTGGTACAAGCTTCTCTACAGGTATCCCAAACCCCATGAAGGATACATCCACCAATTTTGAAGAAATTTTGACAAATTTTGGTTTTTTATGAATTTGGAGGCCTATAAGTGCAACACCCCTGGCGCTACGCTTTTTCCTCAGACATACTCAGATGGAGAACTTTAAATTTTTGGATTTCTCATGCCTAGTACACTATTCTCACCAAATTTTAGAGCATTTGGAGCATTTTTGACCCCTCAAAAGGTCAAAAAACACCTCATTTTCTACCTTTCTGCCTCATTTTCAGGCTTGGCGTTGCGCTCAGAGCAGTTTGGAGGATTTGGCTTTTTAGACAGGTTACAGGAGCTCAATAAGAAATCCAAAGGTATATTTGGAAATTAGACTCAGCAGCATTCCAACGGGCCATCACGGAGCAAAATTTGACATCGGGAAGGTCACCAAAACTTGGCTGCAAGTGGACCTATTTTCAGCCTGTGAAGGCGCTGCGCTTATAGACTTCACTGTCTGTTTTTGGAAAAAAGTCAACAAAACACACTCATTTATTGAAAAATGATATTTTAATGTTTTTTTAGGAAAGTAAATCTAAAATTAGGTGCTAAGAGTTATTTTGGCATTTATTTCATGGGATATTTTGTGCCAGGGCCTTACATTGTCTCTTGGGCATTTATGACATTTATGAGTGATTTTGACGTTTTCCAACCCTATATAGGGTTTTTTTCCCACCTTTGCTAAATAAATAGAGCATGAGGGTTTCATTGTAAATGTTTGCATTTGATGACTCTTCGGAGCAATACATAGTCTTTTGGAGGTTGAAGAGAAATTGGTGTTATGGAGCTTGTGAATGGCTTGTTTTTCTTGTTGATGGAGGAGGCTTACTTGCAGGATCCCTGAGCTTGGTTAATGGTGAATTTCTTCTATTCAGTTATTGTTTTATCATGTATCATTTTGTTTACATCTTTGTGTTTTGCAATAGAACAAAGGATTTAGACTAAGAAATGTTCTTCAAAGGCACCTTAACTTTGTTTGTTCTTCATTGCCTCTATGTTTTCCTCTGCTAGGACATTTTAGAGAATTCTTAATTGCTCTCTAGACCCCCTAAGCTTGTTTATTTCATGAATTTTTTAATACAATAGGTATCAAATATGATTTATGGCTAGCCCTGCTTGTTTGATGTCACTAAACATTGTTCTTAAGGTCTCTCTCCAAAGTACCATTAATTAGGTCTGCCAAAGAGGCTATGTTTCAATCATACCCTTTTTCCATGCTTGAATAATTTCTTTGGAGATCTTCATAGCTATTATCAATGATGTTTAGGCATTCCCTCTTCTTTGATTAAATTTATATGTGTATCTTAAATTTTTTCTAACCTTGAAGGTGAAATCACTAGAAGTTAAATGAGTTTCTCGCCTTCTATATTTCATTGGAATGTTTGTCTGAAATGCTTATTTGCTTAAGTTGAATCAAAGAGTTATTAGTGTGCCATGTCTATTGATTACTTCTTTATTCTTATTATATTTAAGTCCCTTCTCGTTAAAATTACATGACAAATGATTCTTGATTTCCCTTTGCCCTACTTGTGTTCACAAACTCGATGTCCATCTCATTTCCCATAAACCTTGAAAATACATTAACCATGCTAGATTTCCCTGTGATGCTCCCCGATCCATTATTGAAATTTCCATGACTTTTATAGACTCCATAGCCCAATGACTTGAATATTTCCTCATTCCATCTATTCTATTTGATCATCCTACCCAACCAAAACAATCAAACAAACCCTACACTTAAAAACTAGCCTAAAATCAAACCCTAAAAGCAAACAAGTTCACATCCTTTTCATACAATAGAGAGAGCCCTCTCTGAGTCCAGGAAGGCTAGGTCCTAGGACTCCAAAGACTGGTCTGATGTTACCCTATGCATTTGGTCTACCAATCTTCTAAATCACGGGAGCCTAACATAATGGCGATCACAGTGGGACCTTCTAAGTCAGTGACAATATAAGTATCCCTTAGGACTTCAGAAACCCTTGTTACACAGTGTCTATTGATTTATCACCAACACATATCCTAACATAATTGGCAAACCAAGGTGAGAAGCTTTCTGAAGTTAGTGACAATCTAAGCACTCCTTAGAACTTCAGAAACCCTTATCAAATCATAGAGAACTGAAACTGTTAAGCCAAGAGTAGAATCTGGTTGTCTCACCATCCTATCAAAATGATGACTCAGCTGTAGGACACTCATAGAAACCTTAGGGCTACATAAATAAACTCAGAAAACCCCAAAAAAACCCCTAGATTGGTTTTTTGCTAGTTATTGGTGGTGGACCATACATACATATCCTCAAAAAAACTAAAAATTTCCACCTGGCAACTCCACTAGCCTCCAGTAGGCCTATTACTTTACTAGTTCTCAATAGACCTCCCTTGGATTGTGTCAAAACAGCCCTAAGAAGTTTAGAGTCCTAGTCACACACTATGTGATTTTAGCAAACACTAAGAGAGGTCAACCTTCTAAAAACAATCCTAAAACTTTCAGCCTCTCTATATTTTGAGTTTTAAATCTGGCTTCACAAAGGATCAGAACCAGATCTCATCCAGACCCAAGCCCTCCCACCATAGTTGATGACCCAGAAAATATTTTGTGGCAAACTTCTAAAACTGGAAACTTAACTACCGTTAGGACCATTCATAGAGCAAGCTCTATCCCTGAACATCTTATAGCCTTGCAAGATCCCCAGTTTGACTTGCACCATACAAAGAACTTGTTCAGAACCAAGTCACATAGTGAGATTAACCAGACTGACCTTGAGCCCATATATTTGCAGCGGATTTCTAGTAGATAAGCCTCTCCTTCCACCCCTCCTAATTTTCAGCTTCTCCATCACTTTAACTCTTTCCATCCCAATTCTGCTCAGGATCAGTTTGCTAGTCCAAGTACCTCTACCACCCCCATCCACACATCCACTATTCAAACTACTATCACTCTAGTAATTTATTAAGTTGTGGGATTTGAGTTTTTAGTCAAAGAACACTAGAGGTAACCACAAACATACTTGGAACTCTAGGATCTAGCCTTCCTAAAGTTAAGAGAGGGCTCTCTCTTTAAGATTTATCTTTGTTTTTTTCTTATGTTTTTAGGCTAGTTATGATAGAACAATTGGTTTTGTTTTAAAACTTTTTGGTGGGAAAAAATCACTTAGATGTAAACTAGAGAGAAATCAACTTTTCCATTGGGCTATGGAGTCTAAATCTAGCAAGTAGCACTAGAATTCAAGGCCAAAAAGGTACAAATGTATTCAGGGCAAGATAGATAACCCTCACAGATTTGGGAAAGTGTTTTTTGGTGAAATGGTATGATCAGGATAAAAGGCAATGAAGGATCCTTTGATCCAGAAAATGGAAGAAGGAGGCAGGGGTCAAACGGGAGTAGGAGCAATCAAGGATTCCTAACACCAGAAATCAACAGAAAACATTAAAATGGTAACTAGTTAAAAACAGGGAGCACTATACTATCCTATAGTAATATTCCTAGTTGCACATTCAGACAGAACAAACATATAATAAATTACATGAAACTCAGAAAAGAAAACAATGACAAGAAGGAAGTACTTCACTCATCAGCTTATCATAGGGATCCTGAATTATGATGCCAGTTTAGCTTTTTCCAATCTGCTACTTTGAAATCAACACACAATAGCCTCCAATGTTCAGCAAAAAGTCTATAGTAAGTCCAGCAATTTTATTCCACACTGAATACTTCTAATGTAGAAGTATTTATAGAAAATGTTGTGACAAATATCCTAGGAGAAATCTCGGAATATCTTTAGGAAATAGAAAATATCTTTACAAAATAAAAGGGACAGTTGCTTAACAAATCAGCAAGCTGTCCTCTTATCCAAAATAAATAGACTACTTTATCTAACAAGGAGCCTTTGAGTGATTAGATGTTCTGCTTTGCTGGCTGCTAGAAAATATCTTCATTTGAGTTGCCTTAGATGATACTCTTTAACGCTGCTCTTTAACGCTAATACACTTTTGACTGATATTTCCACTATTTACTACTGTAAAAATATATCTTTTTGCATTAAAAATCAGCAGATTGTCCTTTTATTTCACTATTTCTTTTTTACTGTTTTTCAAGGTAATTTTCTTCATTGTTTTACCTCTCATGGTTACATTAAATCTGTAAATATTTTCCATTATTCTTCATTGGGAATTTTGACATTCTTTAGCTTTCTGAAATTCTCATCGGCTTCTATGTATCTAGCAAAGGTGGGCTTGAACACAAAGAGATGTTTAATCTCATGTTGTAGAAAGAACAAATCTTCAAAGTGTTGAAGGAGGACTTTTCCTGTGCGAGTACCTTGTGGTAATGGTTTGTTGACTTGCTCCTTGGAAAATTCCCTTATATTTTTATCATAATCCTTCTAGGGCATCAGTTTTTCATTAAAAACATGGATGTCTAGTAGGCCCCTCTGTCTCAAATTTGTGTATTTTTCCAAAACTTTGTTGTGGAAATGTTCATGGATTCACATTTCTCTTCCAAATTGTTCATCAAATTTTTCGTTGTTACCACCTTTTTAATTTGTAAAATGGTTTCTGTTCTGTCCAATACATGTAATTCCTCCAATTTTGCTATGTTCTTGTTGTTCAGGAATGTTATGAGTTTTAAAGCCTGAGCAGGCTTGTCAGTTAACTCATCCTTGGTCTTTTGAATCTCTGCCTGAGCTGCTAATAATAAGTCTCTTTACTCATATATAACCTGAATTGAAGTCCATTGAGTGTGAATGGCTTCAATTATGTTTGTCCATAGATGATTTTTTACAAATGAAATTTGTTCAGTGAAAGTTAGCTCCTTTTGTAAGCCCTTGATTTGTTCTCCAAGTATAATTGCCTTCGGTTCATGGGTTTTAGCATTTATCAGAGCTAATTTGTTTGTAGCTTCAAGATTATCAATCATCTTCTTTAGGCTGTTGATTTCATTATTTTTCAAACACAATTCCTCCATAGATTTTACAATCTAACCTGCTCCATCTATTTCTTGAACCTGTGTTGTAGAATAATTTGTGGTTGAAGTAGTAGCTGAAATCATTGGCACTGCAGTTGCTAGTGGTTCTTTTGGTGCTAGTTTTTCTCCTAATGTGGAAGCCAATGTTGTGGTAATCACTGGTATAACTGAAGGAATGATAGGAGTGTCAGTTTCTTTCACAGTTTCCTTCTCTTGGACAAGTTGGTCCATTTGGGATTCCATTTCTTTGATCTGAGCAGTTAGTTTGAGGATGAGCTTCATCATCTCTTCTTTTCAGTTTGATCTTGAAGGATTTCTTTGGTTTGTGGATGCTCACTTTGAGGAAGCTTAAGTTGTTTCCTCAAAGCTACTATATCGTCATTCTTTTTCTTTACCAACAACTCTGTTGCTTGAATATTTGAGAGATCATATCCCACCTATAAAACTAAATCATCTAAGGCTTTAATCCTTATGTTCTTTGCATACAAATATCCTTTGTCTAACTTCATTTGATCCTGCATATTAAGAATAATATTATGCAACTTGGTAGCACTCATTTCCTTTGTCACCATTGTTGAATATAACATTTCAGAGCTATGTCTATGAAATTCAATTTGGTCCAGCTCATGAAAATTTTCAGTGTCTACCTCAAACTCCATATTTTTATAATATTCCACTGTCTTTGGTGGTGAAGTAGTTGGTTGCAAAAATGAGATAATCATCTTGTTTGTAGAACAATCAAAGGTTGTCAGTAGCCTATTTTGATTCCCTGATTTTTGCTTGAGGAATTGAGAATATATCTCAGTCTTGATCTCCTCATTCTTCTGTTTTATTTGCATATATTTCTCTTTGATATCTAAATCATTTTCCTCAACTGTTTGTGAGGAAGAGGCCTCCATTTTTTGTGGTTTTTCAATCATTTGAGTATCATCTTTACCTGTTGTTTGCTCTTTTTCAATCCCTGTAAGAGTTTCATTGACTATCATTGTAGCTTCATCATTATTTACCTCTTGCTCATTTGTATCTTCAATATCAATTTCCTTTTCTTTCCCAATTGAGCTGAATTTAAGCCTTTTATTATAAATCAGTTTGAATTTAGTTTCTGAAGTTGTTTCTATTGTGTATGCTCCTTCTTCTCTGCCTCTTTTGGCTGAAGTCTCTGGATGCTTTACAACTTCAAGGGTTTCTGTTGTAAACATTTTTCCTGTTGTCTCTGTATTAGTAGCTGTATCTATCAGTGTGTTCTCCACCCATTCTGCTTGATTGGAAAACTTCTCAATCTCTAGCTTAAGCTCATGTATAAAAGGTGCTAGTTTACATTTTACCCTTAAATTTCTCAGGATCCCTTGAGGATCATAGTTCCATGGAAAACTTTCTTGAAATTTATACTCTGCTAGTCTCTTCGTGATTTCTTTTTCTGCCTCTCTGTTGCTTATGATGAAAGGACCAATATAACTTTTTAGCTTGAATTGAGTCTTTTTCCTGGCAGCTAAGAAGTTAATAGAGTCATAATTTAGAATTTGTCTTAAATACTCCAATGCAAAAATTCTCATGCTCATATATTTTGGCAAATTTTAAGGTAATATTTTGGATCGAAAAATTCTTATCTCTGTATGCTTTTCATAAAGAAACCAATCTCCCATTTTATTCTGTTCTGATAGTTGCAATATTATTTTCATTTCTTCATTAACTCTCGGCTGCTCTCCTTTGTATAAAATGTTCATTGTTGGATGTAGAAATAGGTCTGAAAAATATGTATAGGTGAACTTAATACCCTCTTTCCTGAGAAGGGAAGTCCAGAAGATAATGGATAAAGGCTTACCCTCCACATCCATCTTTTGCAATGAAATTGGAAAATTATTAGCTTGGAAGAAGACAAATAAGTGAAACAAGTAGGATGAGTATCTGAAAACCCCTTCAATGGGTAGTTTGGTCAGCTGATGATGAATATTGTTTGCTATGAATCTAAAATAATAAAAAATGACTGCTGGAGGTTGGCCTGGAGATAAGGTGGATAGAAGGCCAAGAATGGATTCATCAGTGAATCCATCTGTAAATTATCCCAGTATAAAAGATAACATTGAGATAATATGTCTAGACCCTTCCGGAAATTTGGCAGTGGAATAAGGAGGGTTCAACTTAGGAATGCCAATATGGGAAGGCAAAAAGTTTTGAAATATCATAAACTTCTTTGGGAAATCCAGGCCTAAGTACAACTAGGTCAAAGCTTTTATAGATAAGGGGACTGATTGAGGATCAGACTGTAATTGAAGCATTTGATTTATTGATTCTATTGTGATGGTAAAAATTATTTATCTATAAGCATTAACAATGGCCCTTTGGTCTGGTTCATAATGTTTTTGACATAATCTAACAAGGTCTTGTCCAGGGTGGGTCAATGGAACTACATATTTGGGCAAATGAGTTTCCCAAATAAGCATTTCATCCTTGTCCAAGTATTTGTCGTAGCACCAATTATGTATTTCTAAAAGGTCGAATTCTACAACACGATCAACAATCTTGTAGTCCATATTAGTCAATGGGAGTGTTTCTTCAGTAGCTACAGGTGGCTGGAGGGTATTTACTGATACAGTGGATTTAGCAGTGAGGACTGAAGTAGATTTAACATATTTAGATGTTACATATTTAGGAGGTTTGGATACTCCAGGCTTGGTTGGTTTAGAACCTCCAGGTTTAGATGTGATCTACTTTTTGGTCATTTTGGAATAACTAATGCATGCTTAAATTGTTTGTAGGAGTTTTTTTTTCTTTGTCAAAGGATATAAACTGGAATAAGACAGAAAATGAGGGTTTCTTAAATATATTGGTCTGCAAAAAGGAGTTTTTAAGCTATTTGTAGGCTTTAAACCCTTTTCTGTCTTTGAAATTTATCTTCAAAGGTCACAAATTGATGAGATTGGCTTCAAAAGTGGTTTTCTTGAACACAGAATTTTCTGGGAAAAATTGGCCAGGGTTTGGCCTGTTTTGGGCATTTTTTAGGAAACTTGTCTTGGTGAAATCTCCTAATTGAAAGCCTGGTTCTATTACAGAATATTTTTAATGGAATTTGTAGGCTTTAAATTGCTCGAAAAATACCTTAAACACAGGTATTTGGCTTCTTGAGAGGTTCTGCGAGGATCTTAATTGACTCTGAGCTTTCTGCTGGTATACTAGATTGGCAGAAATCTTTGCAGGTCTTCTGAATGGTAGATTTTGGTTGAATTTGGATTCTCAAAGGGAAAAATAATGTTCAGGGGCTTTAACATAGTCAGGAGGCTCTTTTACAGTCTGGAATGCACAAATAAACATCAGAAATGGTATATCAAAGGTTTTAAACTCTGATATTTAATTATCATAAATGCATTAAATGTAGGTCTCATCAAATGGCGAGAGCGGTTTTATTTTAAAATGATAAACTGGCAGCAGTTTTCACATTCAATTCTGGTGGTAAGTGGTTTCTATTGAAACAAACGTGATCCAATAAAAACCTGCCACATCATAAGAGGCGGAAATGGTGAAAGAGGCCATTTCACGTCCATTTGGGCTTCGGGCAGACGATCAAATTGTGAGCGTGACATCGATCTTACGCTGTTGGATCTAAAAATCGGGAGCGAAGGGTTTGGATCTCTTTTGGAAGGTGCGGCAAAGCAAAGGTGGGGCCCGGATTTACATGGGCACTGGTGGTTAAAACATGGTTAAAAAACCTTTATAAATATGAATTGGATCAAAGGTTTTATTTATACAAAGCAGGGTTTATGCATACGGGGCGGGGTTTAGATATGATTAACCTTTATTTATGTTTAGTTTTTATGAAAAGCTTTAATATATAGGCAGGATGCGATGGTTTACATATATCATGGGTTAATTATGTAAAGCGTGATGCTTTATATAACATGGCGAAGATATGGATACGAGAAAGGGCTTAGTTTATTGGAATAAACCTTAGTCTGTTTCGATAAAACTTTGGGTTATAAAATATGAGGGGGAGAGGTTAATGCATGTATTTGCAAAGGTGCGAGCTTTATGCGTATGTGCAGGGTTAAAGCTTTTTGAACCTTATAAAAACACTTGATTTGATTCAAAAACTTAAGATATAAGTTGATGAGTGGGGTTAAATATGTTTTGTCGAAAACATTTGCAATATGTCTTTAATAAAACACATTTGGCGTAGTTTTTAGTTTATTATATAGTATTAAGCCTTTTTAAGGGTCTAATAACCATAGGGGGCAGGGTATTTAATTAAGGTTAGTTTTAGACCAAAGGGAGCATTATTTGGGTTTTTAATTTAACATGTGGATAATATCTTTGGTCAAAAATGTTTATAATAGTGGGTTTTTGGGGATATTTAGATATAGGGATTTATATAAATAGGATAAGGTTTAGTCTAGGGAATTAATAGACTAAGTTAGAAGTTAATATGACAAGGGGAGATGGAGTACACAAAAATACACTAAATGGCCAAGTAAAGTGAATAAAATAAAGCAAAGCTTGTCATTTCATGATTTCACTATTTTACTTAGGATAGAGTGTTTTTTGAGGGTTTTGTATGCTTATGAGTGAAGGAAGTTAATCAGTTGGGGTTTTATGTTTCATTAAGTAAGAATGATTCTTTACTTATGAAAATGAGTTAAAATGTATGAATAAGGGATAAATAATGATAAATGGGGATTTAACATAAGAATTTAACATTTTCAACTAACCAGTCATCGAGCCTTGGGTCCGGTCCCAACAAAAGTCATAGAAATGCTCTGAGCCTTTTTTACTGGTAGTATAGAATACTGAATACTTACAGGAGAAGGAAAATTAGTGATTTTAGCTCGGTGATGAATATTACATGCTTTTTCCCACTTCTTTCTACATACCCAACATCACTCTAACATTTTTTCTTCTTTTTAGCAGGTGCATTTAAGCTTTTTGCCTTGAAACATTTTATTCTTTTGAAAGCATAAAACTATCTAATTCTACCTTATTTCATCCGAGGGCTCAGATTAAACTGATGAGCTCCTCATTATTCTCTACCTATCTATTGATTAGTCAGGATTAAATTGTCTGACCAATCTTTATTCACTATCTAAAAAATGGAAATTGAAAACATGACAAGTCAAGTTTAAACAGTCTAACTCATCATGGATTATGGAATTTATTTACACTCTGCCATAATCACTTGAAAAAAGTAAAAAAGGAGTGCCATTTGGACTTGCACACTTTCATGTTTTATTTTTATATTTTTTCTTTTAGGGTATATATTTTTTTAAGTCCTTTGATCTTTCTTTTAGGACTTTTACCTCTTTTCTTTCTCTTTTTCTTTTATTCTTTTTTTTTTTTTCAAAATATGGGAAAAAAACTTGCATAAAGCAAGGTATGTACATATTTTACAATACTATCATAAGTCAATTCAAAATTATGAATCCTATATTTATAGGATCCTAACAACAGCTTCACATGGGGATGGCATTTCCTGGTGAAATGTCAAGAACTCTAAGACTAGTAGCCTTCAATTTTGACCATGATGATCCAGTAATTGTATTTTTTTTCTGCAAAAACTCATATTTATGACATTTTACTCTTCAAAACTTAGGGCCTTCTCTCCGAGCTTCAACTTTGGAAATAAAATACCCAATCCAATCTAAAAGCTTCAATGGATATTTACAATGATGTAAAAAGTAACTGGGACTAACTATTGGTTAACGCAGAAGAATAGTAGTGTTTGAGCATTCTCCCATTAACTGGTGCTTCTTGAATATATGTTCCATCCAAATCTTCGATGAAGAAAGCATTGTTACCCCTGTATCCATATATTTCATAAGGTCCTTTCCATAGAAAGTCAAAATTTCCATGCTTACCTTTGTCCTCTCTCCTAGAATCCCACTTTAACACTAGATCTCCAATGTAAAAGTCATCTTCTTTACTTCTTTTATCAAAAAAATTCTTGATTTTATCATGAATGACTTGTGATTTCTTATAAACTTCTTCCCTTGTTTTTTGTAGATGAATATTTTGATTTATCCTCCTTTGTATATCATCGATTTCCACTTGTGATTCTTGAATGATCTTCATTACTGGAACACCTAAGGATGATGGGGAAACTGCATCCATCCCATAAAAAATTTGATAAGGGGAAGTGCCAATTGACTTTTTGGTAGTAAGTCTATCTGCCCATAAGGCATAGACTAACTTTTTATTCCAAGTCTTTTTGTTATCTTCAAGTAATTTTTTAATGATATTTACTTGGCTTTTATTTGAAGATTCAGCTAGGCAATTACCCTGAGGGTAATAAGCAGTAGAGTGACCTAGGGTAATATGGTACTTGTGACAGAAGGCAATCATTTTCTTAGATTTAAATGTTGCTACATTATTAGTAATTATTTTATGAGGGCATCCAAATCTAGATAAAAGGTTGTTTTCTATGAAAGAGATAATGACTGTGTAAGTGGCTTGTCTGGTAGGAATGGCTTCAATCCACTTATTAAAGTAATCTATGGCAGTCAAAATCCACTTATGTTGGCCAGAGGATGGGGGATGAATTTCTCTAATGAATTCTAAACCCCATTGTTGAAATGGCATCTCAGTTGAAATTGGCTTTAAGGGTAAAGGTAACAATTTATTTTTTCCTTCAAAAATTTGACACTTGTGACATGAAGTAACAAATTTCTTAACATCAGAAAATAAGGTAGGCCAGTAAAAACCAGCTCTCAAGATCTTTTCTGTTGTACTTTTCCAATACAAGTGTCCTCCATAGTCACCTGCATGAAATTATTCAAGTATTTTTTCAGCTTATGCTTTCAATAAACAATTTAGTAATATCCCACTATGTTCTTTCCAAAAAAGCACATTATCTAAAATACAAAATGTCATTGCTTTAAGTTTAAGAAATCTGGCTTTTGTCCTTGATAATCCAGGAGGATCTTGTAAGTTTGTAAGTACAAAGATAATATCTGAGTACCAAGGTGAATCTAGAAAGGCTTCATTGATCATTGGAGTCGCCATCTCTTCCCCGTCATCAATCTAAGCAATAAAATTTATGTCTAATGCATTGCAATTACATTCATCCATCAATCTAGCTAATCCTTGTCCTTTAATGAGTTTAGTTGGTTTAATCTCTATGTCATATTCAAGGATAGTGGCAATCCACTTACCTCTTCTTCCATCAAGGCCATCCTGAGTAAGAATGTCTTTAACCACAGAATTAGGGACATAGGCAATTATGTGGGAATAGAGAATGTAAACTATGAAATATTTTATGGCCTTAACCAAAGCTAAGGCTTGTTTCTCCATTATGTTATATTTCATAGGTGCATCTCTCAGGGTCTTACTGAAAAAGGCTATAGGCTGTTCAAAACCTTGATCATTCTTCTGCAGTAAAACTGTAGCAATGATATGCTTTGATGCAAAAGAAAAAATTATAAAGTCTTTCTTGAAATATGGACTAATTAGGACTGGTGTTTTAGTTAAAGCTTGTTTTCTGGATTCGAATGATTGTTTGGCTTCAACAGTCCATTTTAAATTTGAGTCTTTTTTTAGCATATTTTTCAGTTCTCTAATGATTTCAGCTAAGTTCGAAATAAATCTTCTCAAAAAGTTAATTTTACCTAAAAATGCTTGTAACGGTTTGATATTTCTAGGTGGATGAATGCTCAGAATAGCTTCTATTCTAGAAGGATCTATCCTAATACCTTCTTTTGAAATTATGTGTCCTAGTAACTTACCCTCCTCTAATTCAAAAAGACTTTTCTTGGGGTTCAAAGATATGCCAAATTTTCTACATTTAATAAAGACTTGTCTCAAATGATCCAAGTGTTCATTATCTGACTTAGAAAATACGGTAATATCATCTAAATAAATAACCAAGAAATCATGAATCTCCTCTACAAAGGCTATGTCCATAGCCCTCTAAAAGGTTGCTCCTGCATTCATCAGACCAAAGGGAATTTTCACATACATGAAAGTGCCCCAAGGAGTGGTAAAAGTTGTTTTAGCTTGATCTTCTTTTTGAACAAGAATCTAGTTGTATCCTGAAAAACCATCTAAAAAAAAAATTCTAGAGGAACCAACTACCCTTTGTAATATATGATCCATTTTAGGTAAAGGGTAATTATCCTTTAAAGATATTTTGTTAAGAATTCTAAAGTCGACACATAATCTAATTTCTCTTGTTTTCTTTCTTGTTGGTACTAGGTTTGAAACCCAATCAGAATATTTGATTGGTGCAATGATCTGAGTATCATACATGTGTTTTACTTCTTTTTCTATCAAAGGTAATATAACAGGATTAATTCTCCTCAATTTTTGTTTCAATGGTTTTTATCATCTTTTATTGGAATTTTGTGTTGGATTATGTTTGTATCATAAGCTTTAAGATCTTCATAACTCCAAGAAAACACATCTTGGTATTCCTTTAAAAGATCAATGTATTTTTATTTTTCTTGTGGAGGTAAAGATTTAGACAGTTTAATCATTTTTTGTTTTAATTCTGTCCTAATGTTACATTCTTTAATGTCAAACCTAACTGGTTCCATTTTTAGCTTTTTAGGCACATCATTGGAATCAAAAAGGTCTTCCAAAGGAGTTAAACCTTTAGGCAAAAAATTATATTTTATCTATCTAACATATCAATTTCCTCTTCAATGATTTCCTCTATATCTACCTTCTCTAAGTTATCTATGTAAAATTGAGTAAATAAAGTGGGTTTGTTAAATTTATGTACATCTATGTTATCTATTTCACAATTAAAATCTGAATCTATATTACAGTCTGTATCTATTGTACAATTTTGAAATTCTTCCTCATTATTTAAGAAATGGTAAATATGTTCATCATGAGAGAAAATCTGCCAGTACTTAAGGTTGTCTGGGATAATTGGTCTATGTTTAACCTCAGCAGTGTACCTATGATTTTGTTGGAATGGTAAGTTACAAGTACTAGCAAAAGTTGCCAGACAGTGTGCTTGAATGTTTATTTTCTGGGTATAGAAGCAAACTTGCATTCCAATAAATCATCAGCTAAATCAATTGATGTATCTCTATATCTAGCTAGTCTAGGATTATAAACAGAATAATCTCAATTTATTTTCTTAATGATTAATTCTGAATCTCCCATGATTAAAATTCTCTTTCCTCCTAAGTTTCTGATGATCTGGAGGCCTAGAATGATTGCCTCATACTCAGCCATATTTTTGGTGCATTTGAAGTTGAGTCTGAAGGAATGTCCTTCTGAATGATTAGTTTCCATATTTCTAAGCCATACTCCTACTCCTACTCCTGATTTTTTTATAGAGCCATCAAAGTCTAAGTGCCAACGGGACTCATGAAATATGTTGTCATTGTTTGGTTTTGGATTTTTATCAATCAATTCAGTTTGGATTTCCATTTTATCAGAGTTACATAAAATAAAAGAGTCAAGGTCAGTTGGTGTAGAATAAATGGGGTGATTTATGGATCTCTCAGCACTACTGACCATGAATTTCATTAATGTTTCCCTATATAGCTTTTTGGGTTGACCAAATGCTGATATAGTAGCATAGCTCATGTCCAATTGTAGCGATCCCTGCAAATTTTCTCCCCATGAGCGAGAAAGAAGCATACCATACTTTGGTGGGATGTCAGCTACTACAATGTCCATTACCATCCTCTTACCAAGGTACTTAACTAAAGTAACACATAAGTCTTTAATCAATCCTAAGCACTTAACTTTACTAGAGTCAAGTGAAAACAAATCTTTATAAGGCCTGGTTATTTCTAGATTAAGAGTTTCCATGATATCTTTGGGCATTAAGTGATGGGAAGCTCTTGAATCTAACATAGCGTTGTGTAAAATCTGATAATGCATGGTAAGACTGATATAGAAAGGAGGGATTGATCCATATGAATGTTTTCCATTCATATCAGGGCCGAAAATCAACTCTGGTTGATCATCATTCAAATTAATAGCATCTTCACCATCATTCATATTCAAAGTTTCAGTTATAGTTGATTTGCATAAGTCATTTTTAACCAATTCTGTTAAAGGAATAGGTATTTTTAACTTAGCAATTTCAAACTGAATATTGAATAAGGGTTTAGATTTATTAATTTGAACTAATGCATCTTTAGTAACTATAATCTGAGTTGGTTTTTCTTGATTTTCAACAGTTGTATTTCTATCTTCAATTTTCTTGGCATTCTCTGTCTGAGTTTCTTGAGTTTTGTTGCTTTTAATTTTATTTTCAGGAACTGTTTGTGTGGCAGCAGAAATTTTATCAGACTTAGAACTATCAGCAGGTGTTCTGGGATTATCTGTTCTAGGATTTGCTGATTTAGGATCAGCAGGAATATTTTTAGGATCAGAATTTGTTGTTTTTATTGAATTAGAAGCTTTAGAAATATTACCTTTTTGTGCATATTTGGAAGATTGAGCTACATCATCAGTAATATCAATAATTTTGGGACTTGTTGATTTTTAGGACTGGAAGGATTGGAATTTTTCTTATTTTCCCTTGGGAGAATCTGCAAAACTTTTTTTTTTTGGTGCTTTAACATTTTTCTTGTTTTGAATTTGGGAATTGTTTTTTGTAGAAGAATCGTTATTTTTCTTATGCCTAAGGTTATATTGACTATGTATTTAATTTATGGCAAAGTCATAACCCTGTTTGTAGTCAAAGGATTCACTGGAGTTTAATTTGAGTTGTTGAAGCTCAAATAGTTCCAGATCTTCCTGAGTGAGGAAAATGGTGTTGTTTTCATCTATTCCCATTAGATGATTGATGTCATCCTCATCTTTATCATTATTTTGAGAACTTTCAGCATAGTTCTCTTGAAATGGGGGCCTAATGTTTTGGTTTGGAGCTGCTTCTTTAGCTTTTCTAGAATTATTGTTTTTTTTTTTTTTTCTGAAATTGGGATTTCTAATCTGAGGTTGATTATCTCATTGAGGTTTTCTATCTATATTATCTAATATTTCTACCACCCTTTCTAAAGTTTTATCTAAACTATCTATTTTTGCATCTGAATTTGAATTTTATTCTTTGATAGTCACTCTTCTTTCATTTCTGAGTCTAGCTTTTTTAGCCAATATGTTTATTTCTACACTAACAGCATCTTCTTGCATTTTTTCTAAAGTGTCTGCACATTTTTCCCTTAATTGATAAGCCATATCTGCATCAAATCAATCATGGAATTTGAGCAGAACAAAATAAGGAGTAGGTTTAAGAATTGTAGGGATATAATTCTAGACACTGTTATACCTAGTGCAGTAATCCTGAACTGACTCATTTGGAGCTCTTTTTAATGCATCAAATTTAGATAATATTTGAAGGGGGTTCTTTTTATTTTCCCATTTATTCAAAAATGTCCTACAAAATATAGCTAAATCTGTTATGCTACCAGCAGCTAGATCTTTAAACCATTTCTTTACTTCTCCATTCAAACTTTGAGCAAACAATCTCATTTTAATATCTGATTCATCTATTTCATAAATTTCAAAGAAGTTTGTGACATTAGTTACATGTTGTTGAGCAGTATATTGTGTAGTGCCATCAAACAGTGGTATTTTGTTTTGATAATCTTGAAGCATGTTATGCAACTATTGAGGTAAGACAAGGGGAGCATACCTAGCAGCCATGTCTGGAAGCTTTGCTGAGCTGGGAGGTATAACAATAATGATAGGTGCAGTGCTGGATATGGTAGCTGCTAAACTAAAAATTGTAGTTGAAGAGATGGGAAATTAAGATGGTATGTAAATGGAATTGTTGGGAAATAAATATGTGGTGCTTATAAAATCTGAATGTAAAGTAGTGGATGCAATGGATTGAGTGGATGAAGGAAATAATATCCTAGATTGCAAAGGCAATCTAGGATTGAAATGATCTGTAGATGAACTTGTAGTGGTATCTATAAATGAAGTAACAGCATATAAATATGAATCTGTTGTTGGTATTATTTTTGTATGCAATTGAGAAATTGGAGGTTTTATGTAAGACAACAAATGAGCTAATTCAATAGCTTCATAAATATCTTTAATAAATGTAACATTAATATTTTCAATTTGACTTTGATATTTAGATTTACTTGATTTTGTTTCTACTGAAATATTTTTCTTGTTGGAAATACTTAGAGGGGGGTGAATCAGTATTTATTTTTCAATTGTTAATTATTGCCAATTAGATTCTTCACAATTAAAAATAGAGGTGTATAATAATGATATTAAGGATTAATAAGAACTTCAATCCCTTTTTTTAATAATAGTATATAATAGATGAGTGAAGGGCACCAACCCTTTTAATGAAACAGGCACCAACCTGTTGCCAAGCACCAACTTGGACTTTGGTGAGGCTCTAACCTATAGGGCTTCGACCCTATCCTTCTCAAGGCTCTGAGCTTGACTTTTAGAGACTCCAACCTCTAGGACACCAATCCTTCTTTCATAAAAATGAATGATATACTTAATTGAGTATTTTCAATAAGTTTCTACACTGTTCAACTTTTCAGATGTTCAAATTAGCTCCAAAAACAACTTGTACTTGACTGTCCAATAAGTCTCCACCACTGGTATTGACATTGCCACCACAGTTGCTTCACACAATGAAATACTGCACCATCAGAATGTTGGTCGATTCTTGGCTTTGTGACTTACCTCTATACTGAATATCTAAAGATATCAATGCTGCAATCACGAACTAGTTCTCCACTTAACCCAAGCTTATGACTTTCCTTTATACCTAGTAGGTCTAAAACACAGATCTGAGGATGTTGCAATGTTATTTTGGTTAAGAGCTCCAAACCACTATATGATAGATCATTGCACTGCAATAGGAAGACCGAACCACTACCAAACATATTTTCTGCAGGAAGTCCGAGCCACACCAAAAAGAGAGCCATTGTGAGCCACTACAGAATCACTGTAGGTAGTCCGAGCCACTCCAGAATCACTGTAGGAGGTCTGAGTCACTAAATATGATCCACCAACGAAGAATAATCCACCATTTATATGCTTCTTTTCTTTTGTGCTTATAAGTTCATGAGATGTGAACTAAATGTCATATGTTGTGTGGTTGATGACTGAATAATAATAGAAAAATGAGGAACTGAAATGTATATATATAGGAATTCTATGCTAGAAGGATGAAGAGACATGTCTTAATGATTAGGCTGACATGAGTGTGAAGTGTAGGTTAGCTAGATAAAAAATAGGGATATATAATATTAAAAAAACGATATCTCTTCAACCACTAGGAGTTTTAGGGCAAGTAAAGGCTCGTTGGAAAGAGGGAAAAATCCTCTTTAATATGGTCTAGGAATCATTGTGAAAGGATGCCTCCAAGGTGTATAAATTTATTTTTGTTTGTGAATGTTCATGAAATTTTAGTGCAGAAGGTGATTGGGACAGTAAGAGATCATTAGAGCTTCTTCATCATGGTGTGTCTTCCATGTCATCATAATAGTATATCATCATGCCATCATATGATAGTGCACATGTATGTCATCATATGTCATAGTGCAGCATTTATCAATTTTCCATTAAGAGAGCTCATCAAGAGAGCTTATATTCCATCAATGACAATTATTGACCAACAATCTCCCCCTTTGTCATTGATGGAAATATTATAGAATTCTATCCCCCTTTGACATCAATGGAAAATGGGGTGCCCATGTACTTGCCCTGTCATGCTGCTCCCCCTAACATACTGTACCCCTGACATGCTGCTTGATTTAATGTGATGCAAGAGCAATGACCCCCATCTTTTGGCGAAGATACTCAAATGCTTCTCGTGGAAGGGGTTTTGTACAGATATCCGCAATTTTCTCTTTTGTATTGACGTATTCCAACCTGATATTGCGTTCAGCAACTTGTTCACGGAGAAAGTGGTATTTGATTGGAATATGTTTGGTTCTTGAGTGCATCATCGGATTCTTTGAAAGACTGATGGTACTAGTATTGTCACAAAAAATAGTAATTGGTTGCTTAGTTTCTATGTTGACATCCTTAAAGGCTTCCTTCATCCATAGAATTTGTGTAAAACAATCAGTAGCAGCTATATATTCGGCTTCAGCTATAGAAAGGGATATAGATGATTGCATTTTGATGAGCTAAGATACAAGACAATCTCCCATAAAGAATTCATTTCCACTGGTGCTTTTTCGATCATCCACGCTTTCGGCCCGATCAGTGTTAGAATAAGTTGTCACAATAAGAGTTGAACTCTTAGGATACCAAAGACCGAAATCATTTGTTCCTTTCAGATATCTGAGAATTCTTTTCACAACTGCTAGATGGGATTTTTTAGGACTTGACTGAAATCTTACTACCATTCCTACTACTTGCATAATATCTGGTCTTGTAGCAGTTAAGTATAGGAGAGCTCCAATTATTGACCTGTAAAGAGTTGCATCTATTTGGGGGGTATCATCGTCTTTGCTTAATTTACAATCTGTGGTCATCAGTGTGCTCATAGGTGCACAATATTCCATCCCATATCTTTTAAGCATGTCTTTAAGATATTTTTCTTGAGATATAAACATGCCTGCAGAATTTTGAGATATTTGTAGCCCAAAAAAGTAATACAAATCACTAATCATTGACATCTCGAATTTTTTGGACATATTTAGAGCAAATTCATGGCTCATTTATTCATCATTGCTAGCAAAGATTAGATCATCGACGTAAACAAGAGTGATTAGAAGTTTTTCCTTGTCGGCTTCATGTAGAGATTGCTACTTGCCACTCATTTTTTGAAACCTTCTTGTTGCAGATAGTGATCCAACTTTGCATACCATGCTCTAGGGGCTTGTTTTAATCCATACAAGGCCTTTTTCAGTTTGCATACAAGGTATTTTCCTTCAGCAAGATAAAATCCTTCTGGTTGCTCCATGTAAACTTCCTCCTTGAGATCTCCATTCAGGAATGTTGATTTTACATCCATTTGATAAACCTTGAATCCTTTTGAGCAAGTAAATTCTAAAAAAATTCTTATGGCTTCCATTCGAACTACTGGTGCAAAGGTTTCTTTGAAGTCAATTCCTTCGATTTGCGAGTATCCTTTGTAGACAAGTCTGGCTTTATTTCTGATGATTTGTACATCTTCATTCATATTGTTTTTTAATACCCATTTTGTTCCAATTATATTTTTATCTTTTGGGCGAGGTACCAGTTCCCAAGTCTCATTTTTTTCGATTTGAGACATTTCTTCTTCCATGGCCTTTATCCAATAAGGATCTTTGCTTGCTTGAGAAAAATTTGCAGGTTCTATTAAAGATAATAGAGCCACATCATATTTTCTAGGAGTGCTTATCATCCTTCTTCGAGTTTGGATTCCTTCATATATATTTCCGATAACCTGTTCTTCTGGATGATATATTTGAACAAACTTGATCTTGGAGGGAGTTTGTGAAGATTCATTTTGAGGTTCACTTTGAGGCTCTTCATTCTCCTCTTATTTTTCAGGTTCTTCTTCTTCACTTTGTTCAAATAAAGGCTCAACTTCATGATCTTCAATTCCTTTTTCTGGAAGGCCTTCATCAATATTTACATCAATGCTTTCCATTATTCTTTGTAGACGATAGTTGTAACATTTGTAAGCTTTTCTCCTAGTGGAGTATCCAAGAAATATTCCTTCGTCAACTCTAGAATCAAATTTACCTGGTGAGTCATCATTTATTTTTATGAAACATTTTCTTCCAAAAACCCTGAAATATTTTACTGAAGCAGGTCTTCCTTTCCATAATTCATAAGGAGTCTTTTCATTATTTGGTCTTAGTTGAGTTCGATTTAAGGTGTAAAGTACGGTGCCAACTGCTTCTCTCCAAAATTTTGGTTGCAAATCGGCTGTTAGTAGCATTTTCCTTGCCATTTCTTGAATGGTTCAGTTCCTTCTCTCAACTACTCCATTTTGCTAGGGTGTCCTAGCAATAGAGATTTCTCTTTCAATTTCATGCTCTTTACAGAATTCATCAAACTCTTTTGAGGTGAATTCTCCTCCTCTATCCATTCTAATACATTTAATCTTAGAGTCTTTCTCATTCTCAATGAGAGCCTTAAGATTTTTAAAACATTCAAATGCTTCGGATTTATATTTTATGAAATATATCCACATCAGTCTAGTATAGTCATCAACAAATAGAGCAAATTACCTTTCACCTTGAAGAGTTGGAGTTCTAGTTGGCCCACACAAATCTGCATGAATGATTTCCAAAGGTTTTGTTGTTGAGAACTCCTTAATTTTGTGGCTAGTTTTGGTTTGCTTTCCATGTTGGCATGGGCCACATACAACTTGATTTGGTTTGCACATTTTTGGAATATCCCTTATTGCATTAATTTTGTTGATGTTGACTAGGTTATCAAAACTTGTATGCCCCAATCGCGTGTGCCATAACAAAATTTCATCTGTTTGACTTAAGTAACATTTATCTTCTTGGATTCGACTGAGTATGTAAACATTATCTGGTGTTATTGCTCCTTTCGCCACAAGTTCTCTCGAGGATGAGTCTCTTGTTTCACAGTTTTTTGTACTAAAGACAACATTATGTCCTTGGTCACAAATCTGGCTAACACTTAAGAGATTGTGTTTGAGCCCTTCTACCAGCAAGGTATTTTGAGCCTTTCCTAGTTCATTGACTAGGGTAGCAATTCCTTTTCCAGTGATTTTAGCGGATCCACTTCCAAAATATACATTTCCATTTTTCTTGTTCAATGAGATAAACTTCTTTTGGTCACCTGTCATATGTATTGAGCATCCACTATCCACAAACCAATGATTTTCTTCACTATGAGCACATAGAGCTAGGCCACATTTATCAGTTTTGAGATTTATGTTTTTAGCTTTCTCCCTTTTGAGAGGAAAATTTTGTTCATCATGCTCATAATTATCACATAATGAGCAAGACGGATCAAACTTAGCCAAGGGATCAAAAGAATTGTAAGTTTTGATTTTTCCTTGCTCTTTAGCACCATGTGGTTGGTTTGTTTGATTTTTCAATCTGGGTGCTTCATTCTTATGAGCCTTGCAATGTTTAGCTTGATGCCCAAAGTTTTTACAATTATAACAATGCCCAAGAAAAATAGTTTGATACCTGTTGTAGTATCCAACATTCTTCCTTGGAGTTGCTCTTTCTTCAATTCTTGGTTTTGAAATGGGACTTTGTTCCTGACGAGATGACTTTTCTTCTTTAGGATGGCGAGAGAGTACATCAGCATAACTTCTGGCATTATACTTTGTACTTGATGATTCTCCTTTAAAACCAATTCCAGACTTGTCGTGTTGAGGTTTTTGAGTATTAATAATGTTGTCAAGAGCTAGAGAGATTTTCCAACTCCTTTTGACTTGCTCTAATTCCTTTCTTAGAGATACTATTTCAGCTTCACGTTTTTCACAAATATCATATTTCTCTTTTAGCTTAATGTTCAAGAAGTCTTCCCTTCTTTTTTCTTCCTCTATTTCTATTTTGAGAGAAATTATCTTCTTTTGTAGATTCTCATTTTCTTCAATGGAATTCATCAGAAAACTATCCATGTTTCTTTCATCTTCTAGTTCTGAGTCATCATCATTTGTAAATGCCATGAATAACGTTTCTTTACTTCCAACATAATCACTTTCCTCATCTGATTCATCATTTCTTTCTTTGTGATGACACATATTTCTGGTTGATTTCTTTTTTATGACTACAAATTCATCTTCATCGGACTCATCTTGTTTGGAGAAGAATTTCTTCTTATTAAACCCTTTCTTTTTGTACATCATACTTTTAGAGTCCTTTTCATCATCACTATCATGTTTATGGGGACATTTTGCAGCGTAATGAACTATTTTTCCACAATTGAAACAAATAAGAGGGTACTTACCTTTTAGCTTGGATCCCCTTTTTAGTCTTCATACAAATTGAGCTAATTCGTTTTCAGTATCAGATTCATCACTGTTGCAATTCCATCCTTTTACTTCTTTTGTAGATCTTGAGGCTTTGAAGGCTGCTTCTTTGAAATTTGGACTTCCTTTCCTCATCTCATAGGCAATGAGAATTCCATGGAGTTCATCCATATTGAGAGTATCTAGATCCTTCATTTCTTCTATGGCACTTACTTTGGAGTCAAATCTGTCAGGAAGCGATCTCAGGATTTTTTGAACAATGGTGCTTTCTTCAATATTTTCTCCTAGTCCTTTAAGAGAGTTAACCACTTCAGCTATGTTGGAACAGGGTCTCCTAACATGCTGTGAAACTGGTCCATTTTGGATATTTTTTATTATATTTAATCCAGCAAAGGGGTTTTTATGGTGGGCCAAAGCCCCGAAAGCATTGTATTGGGTAAAAGGGAAAACTAAGGGTCCGAAAACCATGGGTTGTGGACCATAGGAAAGTCGAGGCTAGATTGTTATAAATAGAGATTCATTTTGTACTGTAAAGGATAAGATATGATGAGCTATTGATGTGAATTGTGATTTAAGCTATCTGTTTGTGTTTTGGGGAATGGACTCCTACTCGCTGTGTGCACGGAGATCCAAGTCCAGCTGTGTGCGGACCCTGCTACTGTGTGCACATGTTGGGAAGGGAATTGTAAGGAAGAATTGATGAATGAATGAATGCAAAATATTTTTAGAGGATTGAATCTGTGAGTACTGTTGTGTGAATTACTGATAATTGTTGTACTATGTGTTTTCTATCTTTAAGCTACGGAAGATCTATGTACTGCATTCTTGGATCTATATTTGTTATGTTCTGTTTATGTACTATTGTGTTGATGTTATAACAAGCATAAAATGATAAATCTAGTGCACGTGGATGCGAATAGAGACTTAATTAACTTGACACAGAACAAGGTAATATGGGAATCCCAAGATCTAGCACAGCTCTGCTTGCCTTACCCATCCTTTCTCAGGGTGCGGAAACCTAGTTCTAGCACCCACCCATACTACTTCGAGTGAGAATTTGACCTGCGCTAGCAGGTCACTGCCGAAAGGGCCAGTAGTATAGGGGTTTTTTGGCAAACCTTGCACACCGAACCTGGTTCAGGACCCCTCGAGCCAACAAGCTACTCGAAGGAAATATGATGCAATATCTTCTTCATCATCCATTTTCAAACTCTCGAATTATTTTCTATAGGTTTGAAGCTTTGCCTTCTTGACTTTGGATTCGCCATCATATAGAGAAACCAACTTATCCCATACTTCTTTGGCTGAGTCATAGTTCATGACTTTCGTAAATTCGGAATCGGTAATTCCATTAGTGATGGAATTTAAAGCTTTGGCATTAGCAATGTAGGCTCTTCTTTCATCTTGATCAGTTGGAAGATTGGCGGGAGCTTTGTACCCATCCAGAACAGAGTGCCATACTTCAGGACCAAGAGACATTAGATAGTAGGACATCCTCTTTTTCCAAAAACCAAAATTCGTTCCATCAAATATAGGTAGTTTCCCTGTTGCTTCCATGTTCTTCATCGTGCCTAAGAATCTTTCTTCCAGCTGTTAGGCTGATATTGAAGAAGTTGGCTCTAATACCAATTGTTGGAAATACTGAGAGGGGGGTGAATTAGTATTTCTTTTTCAATTGTTAATTATTGCCAGTTAGATTCTTCACAATTAAAGACAGAGAGGTGTATAATAATGATATTAAGGATTAATAAGAACTTCAATCCCTTTTTTTAATAATAGTATACAATAGATGAGTTAAGGGCACCAACCCTTTTAATGAAACAGGCACCAACCTGTTGCCAAGCACCAACTTGGACTTTGGTGAGGCTCCAACCTCTAGGGCTTCGACCCTATCCTTCTCAAGGATCCGACCTTGACTTTTAGAGGTTCAAAACTCTAGGACACCAATCCTTCTTTGATAAAAATGAATGATATACTTAATTGAGTATTTTCAATAATTTTCTGCACTGTTCAACTTTTCAGATGTTCAAATTAGCTCCAAAAACAACTTGTACTTGACTGTCCAATAATTCTTCACCACTGGTATTGATATTGCCACCATAGTTGCTTCACACAATGAAATACTGCACCATCAGAATGCTGGTCTATTCTTGGTTCTATGAATTACCTCTATATTGAATATCTAAAGATATCAATGCTGTAATCACGAACTAGTTCTCCACTTAACCCAAGCTTATGACTGTCCTTTATACCTAGTAGGTCTAAAACGCAGATCTGAGGGTGCTGCAATGTTATTTTGGTTAAGAGCTCCGAACCACTATATGACAGATCATTGCACTGCAATAGGAAGACCGAGCCACTACCAAACAGATTTTCTGTAGGAAGTTCGAGCCACACCAAAAAGAGAGCCACTGTGAGCCACTACAGAATCACTGTAGATAGTCCGAGGCCACTCCAGAATCACTGTAGGAGGTCTGAGTCACTAAAGATGATCCACCAACGAAGAATAATCCACCATTTATATGCTTCTTTTCTTTTGTGCTTATAAGTTCACGAGATGTGAACTAAATGTCATCTGTTGTGTGCTTGATGATTGAATAATAATAGAAAAATGAGGAACTGAAATGTATATATATAAGAATTCTATGCTAGAAGGATGAAGAGACATGTCTTAAGGATTAGACCGACATGAGTGTGAAGTGTAGGTTGGCTAGATAAAAAACAGGGATGTATATATATAGGAAATCTATGCTAGAAGGATGAAGAGACATGTCTTAAGGATTAGACCGACATGAGTGTGAAGTGTAGGTCGGCTAGATAAAAAATAGGGATATATAATATTAAAAAAATGATATCTCTTCAACCACTAGGAGTTCGAGGGAAATTAAGGGCTCATTGGAAAGAGGGAAAAATCCTCTTTAATATGGTCTAGGATTCATTGTGAAAGGATGCCTCCAAGGTGTCTAAATTTATTTTTCTTTGTGACTGTTCATGAAATTTTACTGCAGAAGGTGATTGGGACAGTAAGAGATCATTAGAGCTTCTTCATCATGGTGTGTCTTCCATGTCATCATGATAGTATAGCTCATGCCATCACATGATAGTGCACATGTATGTCATCATATGTCATAGTGCATCATTTATCAATTTTCCATTAAGAGAGCTCATCAAGAGAACTTATATTCCATCAATGACAATTATTGACCAACATTTATGTTTTACATTCAAGAATGAAATAAAAACAGGATCTATAACAATATTTTTCAAATCAGTTTAAAATTTAGTTTTAAACAATGAATATTCAAACTTTAGATAAAAATCAATATCATTAAAACTCACTAACTCTTTGGGTAAAGAATTGGCTTTTCTTACTGGTACTTCAGTTTCTAAATTGACAGTTTGTTTTTTCTTTTTAACAATTTGATCTGGGTTATCTACTATAACTGCAGGCTTAGGATCTGGATTAGACCTGGTATAGTAGGTTTTCCTAGAAGCCATAATGACTGTTTTGAATACCCGCAACCTATAAAAATAATTTTAAAGCAAAAATATAAGTGAAAGATCTTTCTTTAAGACTGGAGATTGGTTAGGTCCCCAGTATGGTCGCCAATATGTTATCACTCTAGTAATTTCTTATGTTGTGGGATTTGAGTTTTTAGTCAAAGAACACTAGAGGTAACCCAAACATACTTGGAACTCTAGGATCTAGCCTTCCTAAAGTTTAGAGAGGGCTCTCTCTTTAAGATTTATCTTTGTTTTTTATTTATGTTTTTAGGCTAGTTATGATAGAACAATTGGTTTTGTTTTAAAACTTTTTGGTGGGAAAAAATCACTTAGAGGTAAACTAGAGAGAAATAAACTTGTCTATTGGGCTATGGAGTCTAAATCTAGCTAGCATCACTAGAATTCAAGGCCAAAAAGGTACAAATGTATTCAGGGCAAGATAGATAACCCTCAGATATTTGGGAAAGTGTGTTTTGGTGAAATGGTATGATCGGGATAAAGGGCAATGAAGGATCCTTTGATCTGGAAAATGGAAGAAGGAGGCAGGGGTCAAACGGGAGTAGGAGAAATCAAGGATTTCTAACACTGAAAATCAACAGAAAACATTAAAATGGTAACTAGTTAAAAACAGGGAGCACTATACTATCCTATAGTAATATTCCTAGTTGCACATTCAAACAGAACAAACATATAATAAATTGCATGAAACTCAGAAAAGAAAACAATGACAAGAAGGGAGTACTTCACTCATCATCTTATCATAGGGATCCTGAATTATGATGCTAGTTTAGCTTTGCCTTGTCTGCTACTTTGAAATCAACACACAATAGCCTCCAATGTTCAGCAAAAATTCTATAGTAAGTCCAGCAATTTTATTCCACACTGAATACTTCTAATGTAGATGTATTTATACAAAATGTTATTATAAATATCCTAGGAGAAATCTAGGAATATATTAAGGAAATAGAAAATATCTTTACAAAATAAAGGGGACAGCTACTTAACAAATCAGCAAGTTGTCCTCTTATCCAAAATAAATAGAACTACTTTATCTAACAAGGAGCCTTTGAGTGATTTGTTGTCCTGCTTTGTTGGCTGCTAGAAAATATCTTTATTTGAGTTGCCTTAGTTGATAATATTTCATCTGATACTCTTTAACACTGATATGTTGCGAAAAATACTGAGAGGGGGGGGTGAATCAGTATTTAGTGCAAACTAAAAACTTTTACTCTTTCTTTCTCTAAAATCCATACGCTACTTTCCTGAAACCAACTCGCGTATACACGCAGATATCCTTTATAAAAATTGCGTATACACAGAGATCTTATTATGTGCTTAATTCTTTACTTAGATTTATGCATAATTTATTCATCAGATGTTCAGTAAGCATGTGCAGTAATAACAT